>JARACY010000072.1:0-162771 GCA_029255725.1 Scrobipalpa atriplicella
GCGATATGATGTCGATACTTGTGTATGTTTATGACCTAACATTTTTATTATTATCTTGTCCATTGACTATTCTTCGGAACTCTTTCAAGTCTGTCTGAATGATGACTAATGTGATGTGCCTGCCAACTCCATCGGTTCGGGATCACCGGATTTAATTAATGAAGTCATGCTTCATGTAGTGACAGTGTTGCCAAACTTTAAATCGTCGTTTGAAGGAGCATCTTGTTGCGGAAAAAAATAAAATTCTAAAATGTTTAGTGTGTGTGCACCTACCTAATTGCTCATTTAATTTTTGAGCCAATGTGCGTGAAAATCAAATTAAGTAAGTATTTTTTTAACAGACATAGGCAAAGTTAGATGTTAAAATGAACTAAGTTAAGAACTTCAAAAAAAATTGAAAGCATGTTAAAACATAGTTGGTAAACAGTAATATTTATAGGTCTTTATTGAAATAAAGACATTTTATTAACCTTATTTTTTGTCTATTTGCAATATTTTCAATCCTTTTTAGTAGGTAAATCTTTAAAGAACTTAATAATATAGTATGGTTGTAAATTTTTCGACAAAGTATTTTCCTCTTTAGATTTTGAGCCCCAAATATTAACCTGGCAATACTATTTATTGTATTGACAACTCACATCTAAAAATACAATCATACTGAAGCGTAAAGATCGATGCGTAGATCTATAGCATAGTATAGACTATAGATCACTATAGTGAAGTTGACCTTTATCGCTATAGGTCTAGGTTACTACGAGATTAGAATACTAGGAAACTTCAAAGAAAGCCGACGAGCTATGTAAAATGTGATTTATTAAGTGTTATGAGCGTGTTTGACAAACATGTTTTTATAAATAAGCATGTTGTGATAACTTATCATAAAAAGCAACATTGTAGTAAAATAGATCTTTGATTTCCTGCCTCACTATAGAAACAAGAAAAGTTCGTAAGTACACGTAATTTTTTTTTTAAACACATAACACAATTAATTACAATAAAGTTCAAACACGTAGATGGCAACAAAGATGTAAGAACAGTATAAGTAGATTAGAATCATAATCACTGATCGTAATGTGCAATAATCAACAATAAAACAACAATGTTAATAAAAATAAAAATAAATTCATAGAACAATCAAAGATAATAATGATTAGAATCGTCACAATAAAGATTATTAGCCTCGTGTCTGGAAGCTAAATGATCTAACCATATTTAAATGATTGCAAATAATTTGAATAAAATATTGTCATACACATCATTTCATGCCATATTATTTGAATAAAATGATGTCAAATGCACAGAAGAGTAAATGGAGCTACAGCGACTTTCTCTAATCAGTGGTCAAATGCAATTAAGCGAGCATGTTATAGAAAAACATGTTGCTTCCATGCTGGACTGGGTGTTACAGGAAAGTAAACTTTAAAAAATGTACGCAACAAGATTAGACGTGATTTTTCCCGCCAAAGCATTTTGAGAGTGTTTTCTATAAAATATTGCCTCTCCCATAGGTTCATAATATTTCTTAGAGAGACAGTTTCATGGGTAGAAACACTCAAAAGCAGTCATAAAACATATCAATCTAATTAGCACGTAATACATCTCAACTACAGAGATTTTAGAGAAGCTTTAAGTAATGAATATGTATATTTGTTCTTCTATACATAAAATACATCAATTTATCGCAAATGGGATAGGCAGAACAAAAATGACCTAAACAAAGGTCGTTCCGCCACGTCTGACAAGTTTTGAGTGTTATTACAGAATGTATTACATAGTGACGGGTTGTCAGCCCATCGCCTAAATTGCAATACACTGAAACCCTCGAATCCCTTAGCTGATTTTTAAAGCATACCCGGGAGGAGATGCAGCTGGCACATTCTATTTTTTTCTATCACTCCCAGTCCAGCATGGAAGCAACATGTTTTTCTATAAACATGCTCGCTTAATTGCATTTGACCACTGATTAGAGAAAGTCGCTGTAGCTCCATTTACTCTTCTGTGCATTTGACATCATTTTATTCAAATAATATGGCATGAAATGATGTGTATGACAATATTTTATTCAAATTATTTGCAATCATTTAAATATGGTTAGATCATTTAGCTTCCAGACACGAGGCTAATAATCTTTATTGTGACGATTCTAATCATTATTATCTTTGATTGTTCTATGAATTTATTTTTATTTTTATTAACATTGTTGTTTTATTGTTGATTATTGCACATTACGATCAGTGATTATGATCTAATCTACTTATACTGTTCTTACATCTTTGTTGCCATCTACGTGTTTGAACTTTATTGTAATTAATTGTGTTATGTGTTTAAAAAAAAAATTACGTGTACTTACGAACTTTTCTTGTTTCTATAGTGAGGCAGGAAATCAAAGATCTATTTTACTACAATGTTGCTTTTTATGATAAGTTATCACAACATGCTTATTTATAAAAACATGTTTGTCAAACACGCTCATAACACTTAATAAATCACATTTTACATAGCTCGTCGGCTTTCTTTGAAGTTTCCTAGTATTCTAATCTCGTAGTAACCTAGACCTATAGCGATAAAGGTCAACTTCACTATAGTGATCTATAGTCTATACTATGCTATAGATCTACGCATCGATCTTTACGCTTCAGTATGATTGTATTTTTAGATGTGAGTTGTCAATACAATAAATAGTATTGCCAGGTTAATATTTGGGGCTCAAAATCTAAAGAGGAAAATACTTTGTCGAAAAATTTACAACCATACTATATTATTAAGTTCTTTAAAGATTTACCTACTAAAAAGGATTGAAAATATTGCAAATAGACAAAAAATAAGGTTAATAAAATGTCTTTATTTCAATAAAGACCTATAAATATTACTGTTTACCAACTATGTTTTAACATGCTTTCAATTTTTTTTGAAGTTCTTAACTTAGTTCATTTTAACATCTAACTTTGCCTATGTCTGTTAAAAAAATACTTACTTAATTTGATTTTCACGCACATTGGCTCAAAAATTAAATGAGCAATTAGGTAGGTGCACACACACTAAACATTTTAGAATTTTATTTTTTTCCGCAACAAGATGCTCCTTCAAACGACGATTTAAAGTTTGGCAACACTGTCACTACATGAAGCATGACTTCATTAATTAAATCCGGTGATCCCGAACCGATGGAGTTGGCAGGCACATCACATTAGTCATCATTCAGACAGACTTGAAAGAGTTCCGAAGAATAGTCAATGGACAAGATAATAATAAAAATGTTAGGTCATAAACATACACAAGTATCGAAAATTATATCGCTGAGAGATATGATGAGATACTATAAAAAATCTAATCAATGAAATCAATGATGATTCTAATTAAACAATATTGATTGTAAAAGGAAAGAAGACGACACTCACCTCAGAAAAATTGTTGTTTGAATCTGCACTGTAATATTTTAACGTTAAAAAAAAGAATCTTCCATGCTGGACTGGGAGCAATAGAAAAACATAGAATGCGCCAGCTGCATCTCCTCCCGGGCATGCTGTAAAAACCAGCAAAGGGATTCGAGGGTTTCAATATATTGTAATTTAGGCGATGGGCTGACAACCTGTCACTACAGCAATATACAGCTCTATCTTAAACAGTCCTCAAAACTTGTCAGACGTGGCGAAACGACCTTTGTTTAGGTTGTTTACGCTCTTCCTACCCCATTAGGGATAAAGGCGTGATTATATGTATGTATGTAAAAAAAAATACGTTATTAATTTTATTCCAACGGAAAAACCATGACGCCATAGGTAATAATGCGATACAAAAAGCGAGACGAAAAAAGAAAAATTATGTGCCATATTGTTATATGGTTTTCTGTTAAAAATTAAAATAAAAAATTACAGAGTCAAATAAAAATGCAACATGACATGACGTGAATAATTTCGAGTGGACAAGAATTAAATATTATTAAAATTTTATGTCTCCAATTTGACTGAACATATATCTAAAACCCAATTAAACGAGTACAAACGAGCAACATATTCAGATCTAGTAATATTTTACATGCAAAACGTGATGTGATTACGCTCAGTCTTATCGTAAAAATTCCTTACAAATTCCATACAACATATTTGCATAAACGATACACATGCAGCCGGCATTTCATGAATTCTTTTGAAGTTAAGTCATTATTTTTTAAATGACTTACATGACCTTCCTCAATTTTTTCATGGATTTGCATGAAAAATGAATTTTACCGTCTCAATGATAGCAATTTGTGGTTGCAAAATAGGTATAAGTCCATACCTGTCACTTTCTATCATGAAAGAACAGAACGGGATAGCAATAATTTTAGTTGAGATTTAGTTAAGTCGGGATGGTTACGAATCGGGCCCAATGCTATGCATTTATCTATATTTATCGAACCGATGATCCTTGGTGTCAGTCTGTCAGTGCTATTGGGATCTGGATACGGGAAATAAAAAAAATACACTCTGAAAAAAAAAAAGTATAAAAATATCTGCATCGGCCGGGAATCGAACCCGGGCCGCCCGCGTGGCAGGCGAGCATTCTACCACTGAACCACCGATGCTTATATCAATTGAGCTAAAACATGTGAATTCTATGTCGATTATTAGAGTGAATGATGGCGCGCGATTTAAAAATAAAGCGGTACTTATATACCCTTTCACTTTTTAACATCGTAACATCTTCTAATGCATCATTGGTTTTTACAGTAAAGAGCCATAGATAAGGTATGGCACAAATTGGCTAAGGTCGGCTTTGTAGAGCGTTATTTCTTATTTCTGCCGCACTATTATTCGACGTGCAACATTTAGTTATCGCTCCATACTGTGATACATTCACTATAATTATCTTACTACGCTAATATCAATCATTATATTCTTAGCATTTTTCTGAGCATATTTCATCGCCAGCTCTGTCTCGATCACGTCTGGTGAAACAAAAATAAAATTTTAATCAAATGAAAAATCTTATTGTTACAGAATTAGATAAGTACAATAGAGGTATCTCCCAGATAAAACATTCCTTCCTCTTATCATCATACATAAGTTTTAATGAGTTCTCGTTTCATTGATTTGTCATAATAGGTGTCAATTACTGACCCTTTTAATGCAGTGCATATTCGTGTCAATGTGTTTTAGAATGATTGTTTAAATTTAAAAGTAAAGCTCGATTCTCTGGACTAAAGACGATAAATACTAGGCATTCGGCCGAATATTCGAATATACGAATAAATACGAATGAATATACAATACGAATATTCGGTAAACTTGTCGAATATGCCGAATACCGAACATAAAACGAATATTCGGCCCATCCCTAATAAAATAATACTTAGTCAAAAAATAATGAAAGTACTATCTGGTAGACCGTCTGTAAAAATATGTGTGCAGTTTTGAAAACCAAGTATTAAACATAAAGAACCTAGAACTAATTTACATTACAATGTATAGCGTACACCAGCTCATGATTAATAATGTGACAAGATGCATCAGCATCACGTCACCAGACACCAGACAAATGTCAAAGCATTTAAGTTAGAACAATGGTAGTGATGAACCAAGACCGATACAATACACATTTGGACAATAAAACTAATGCGTAAAAGCCTTCTTCCTCGCTCAGAGGATCTCTCTTGCAGTGCAGAGAGGAAACTCTGCCAGTGTTATGGACACATTCGGGCGTGGAGCGTTGCTGGGCGGCCTTTTTATTTAGTTTTAGTTGATAAGGTGACTGACGCATATTATTTTGTGATTTGTATTTTAGTTTTAATTATTTATATATATACATCCAATAAATTATTAATTATATCCTTCTAAGCTTCAGCTTGTAAAACCAGCCACGGGGTTTGAGGGTTTCACTATAATTGTAATTTAGGCGATGGGCTGCAACATGTCACTACAGAAAATATACAAATCCATCTTACATAACCCTCAACACTTGTCAAGATGTGGCGGAACATAATTTATGCTCTGCCTAAGGGTTGAAGCTTAACCCATAAGAGATTAAGGCGAGTATGTATATGCTTCAGCGAATCAATTCTGCAGTTGCAGTAGCAAGATAGCTGGTACTAGAAACCTCTCTTCGTAATTTCTAAAATAGTTTCAATACGAAATGTCATGTAAACAAAGAAAATGCCAGATTTATTAATAGAGTTTATTACCACCAACGCTAAACGTGCTTTCTCCATAACGCTAAACGTCCACCAGACATATTTCTGACGTCTTTCACTAACGTTATTATCCGGTGGACTAATTTCTTAATTTATCCGCAGATAATTTAGTTTCTTCTTCATTGAAACATAAACATTGTTCACGTCATTTGCGAACCTTGACAGTGGACGCCCCGTGCAACCTTGGGGCCATGAAAAGGGCGTAGTTTATGAACTACACGTCAGACTGTTGATGAACAGACAAACCTCTGAGACAATTAAATGGATTGTTTGGAACCTGACGTGTTTAAATTAAACGCTAGTTAAGCTGCTTTGATAAAAAATGACTGTAATTTTTCAAATTTAGCACGACGTATGACTTCGAAATGCAGTGCAAGACTGTTGAGTAACTCAATACTGAGATTTGAAAATATTTATTTTCATGAGGTGGATTCAGATACGTATTTTTTATCAAACCCCTCAAATATAAAGCATGTCACGTGCCAAATTTACTTGAATCGAAGGAATTCTAATTCTAATTCTACGTGTTTGAGTCAATGTGTTAAACCATCTTTACAGTTTCTTTTATTACCCTCGCTTACCTTATGGCCCCCCTGAAACCAATGAGGTCATCTGTCGTTCAATAGTTTACGGTTTTCATAGCGCTGTGTATAATTTAGTTTTATGTGGCACGACAAGACTCGGTATTATATTTTACTGTTTCATGGGTTACTCGGTTTTACACAGAAACTCTGGAAGACCTCCAGGGTGCATCACTTGTATACAGGGTTAAATACAGAAGATGTTTCTTTTATTTTGTAAATTTATTTTTTCACGTCATATTTATTGCACTTCGTGATTGTGAGATTATCAAATTATTTTATCAAATTTCTGACGTCCCGTTTTTAATTAAGACATTAAAGTTTTCCTCAATTGTCATTAGAGATAAATCATATTTAATTAACAAAGTAGCGCTAGTATGCCCTTAATTATATCCCATAAATTAAACATTTTTTTAAATATTTAAACTATGTCGATACTCTTCTTTTTAAAAAATGACGATTTAATTTCATACGACTTTAATAAGTACGGCTTTAGACCCAGTATTTGTCCTAAGATAGTGATGCGTTTATTTCAAACATTGTTTAGCTTTGGTTTCCCATCATTAAAATGCTGTTAAACTTATAACAAGACACACCGAATTTATGTCAAGCTCAATTTTAACTGGAGCGACTTTTATGTGGTTGGTTTTAGAATTTCAAGTGTAGTTTTGGTGTCATAAATTATAATAAGTTCCTCTTGAAACAAATATAAATGTTGTTTTTCATATTTCGCCATGTATTTACTCTAATCTGATCATTTAATCGTAATGTTTGACTTTTAGTTCCTATAGATCATAAGAGATGGCGCCACAAGGTTATTAAAACGTGCTGTCGTTGTGTCCTCGAAAACTGTATAAGTTCAAACTCTAAATAAATGTTTTGAAACTCTGTCTGAACCTAGTACGGTGTTCCATTTACTATACCTGAACGCCTTATTACCCGACTGCCACGGAAGTTTCAAAATAAAGGTAATTAAAAGGAGATTACAACTAATACAGATCAGAATTAACCAAGACGATGAGGCTATTCGTCAGGTTACACTTTGAAACCTAAGTAGTTATTAAATCAAAATGTTTCCCTCTAATTGCAGCCCACATCCTGCCGCACGAAGTTCGAACATCGCATGAAGAAGATCATCTTGAACGCTCATCGAGGAGGTGCTTTTAGTGGAGAGAACCATCACAAGTTCTTCCTAGGGCATATGATCGTCTTCCGAATGCATCTCAATAAGGTAATCAATTTTATTATATGAATGACTCCACTAGCTGGAAGACGCAGCGCTACAAGTAGGCCGAAGATGTCTGGTTCGTAAGACGTCATTCGACGTACCTTGCGCAGGACAGTTACCTACATAGAGATTATTGGGGGGCTACATTGGATGTTTTTGAGCTAATTGAGGCTTCTATTTTATGGATACGGAAGACAAATTTTACAGAATTAAAGACTAAATCATTTAATTTTCATGTTTCAGAGTGAAGAGTACATCAAGAAGAGCGAGAAAGTAATATCAGCTTGTGGGATACTTTGCGAAGTAAGTTTTAAATACAAATAAATAGGTACATCAGTCAAAACCCTAGTCAATAAATATTATAGGAAATTGGCCTTAATTGTAACTGCCACTATCTAAACCTAAAGCTTTTAAGTAATTACTACATTTCGTCTGTTGAAAAGCCCATTCTTTCCCATTCCAGAAGCAGCCGAAGATCAAGCGCTGGCGCCGCATGGCACTAGACGAGCTGAACCGAGTTAGAGACGACATGCAGCATTCGAGGCTCATGTATCGAGATCTGCTGACTCACGCACAGCGAAAACTCCATACTGTGAGGAGGAAAGCGCACGCGGAAGCTAAGGCTGCCAGGGAAGACCTGACGGAGTGTGCTGCTGGGGGGTTCACGTAACTAGGGGAAACGAGGCTGGTTAGTATGAATGAGACTGAGAGAATGAGGCAGCTTCGATGTCAAAAATATTGATATTCTATATCAGAAGTTTGGCATTTTGTCGGGATATCAAGAAAGGTCAATTTTAGAAAATCATTACTACACACTTGTTTACCCGACATGCAGCATTCCCGACTCATGTACCGAGACCTGTTGAAGACTCAATACCGTACGAAGGAAAGCACAAGCAGAAGCCGAGGCTGTTAGAGAATATCTGACGGAGTGTGCTGCTAGGGGTTGACGTGGGACTTTAAATAAAACAGTGGTAAAAGAGTCTGGATAGTATGAACGACTAATGAGAGTATGAGATACGCTTCTGAGTGAATATTTTGTAGATAAATTGATAAACTATTATTACGTCAAACAGTTGACATACTATGTTAAAATATGTCGACATTATTTTATATCTAAATATTGAAATTTTATATCATTATATTAAAAGTTTGACATTCTGTCGGGATAAATTCGGGAATTCTGTCTGCATTCTGGAGGAAAGCACATGTAGTACAAGCAAGCGATAGAAGATCTTACTGAGTGTGCTGCTGGGGGGTTGACGTAAAGTAGAGCATTCAAGAAAGCAGTGGACAAAGAGGCTAGATTGATGGATAGTATGAATGAGTACTGAGAGAATGAGACAGCTTATCACTCCAATAATTTGTAGATGAATTGATAAACTCTTGATATGTCAAAAGTTGATTAATTTATTCTATGTAAAATGTACAGTATAACCTAGTTTCCCAGTTCTTGTCATGAAGTTTGTTGTTTCCCCAGCGCGAGCTATGCAAATCCTCAAGTTTACGTAGATACCTTTTTTTCCTAGTACACGTTGTTGGTACTTGTAGCAAAGAAGGCAGTTACGGAAATAGGGGCTGTATAAATATGACTACCGTGTCTGAGGTAGCTTTTAAACCGAAAAGCGATGTAATTGAATAATTAAACACTTGTCATACAAAGTTGGTCTAGTTTTCCTAAACTTGTATGAATGTTTCTATGTTTATATATTAGTGAATGTGAATGATAAATCATTAAAGTAATTTGGTCTAAACTTAATTGAGTCTTCAAATATTGTGATTGTGCCATAGTAATTGGTTATGTTTTGAAGGAGTTTGCACACTAGTAAGTAAAGTCCTCAGGAATTACCAAGAAATTAGACTTTTTTGATTATTTATTCGTACCTACTAGTGTGCCAAGGCCTTTAAAATAAAGAATCTTAATGAGATTGACTGTTTGTAAATAAATTGGCTAAAATTAGATTATTATTACTATTTAAGACAAATTCGAGAGAAATATTTAAGAGCTCTCAAATTATTTTGTAAAGTGATAAATATTATAATATTTTTGACGTCCTCATAGTCCGACAAACTTAATGAAATGTAGTAAGTACATATTTTTATACAGGCTAAATAATAACGAAAAATTTAAAACTGACAGTTAAAAATGAAATAGGTTTTTTTTTTTATTACTTTTAATATAAAATTACTTACGAACTTTATAAACAAACGATATATTTTTGAAATGAATTGCTTTTATATTGTTCAGTAATTAAAAAATGTTACCATAATAAATAAAATAACAGTTAATAATGCAGTACTTAGATCCACTGTGATAGTTTTAAAGTAATTCGTATTAAAACTTAGTTAATATTAAATAAGTACAATAATATAAAACTTAGTACAATTTGTTGGACAATACTAATATTTTTATATTAAAACATGCTGTTGTTAATTTTATTAGATAATCTATTACATGTTTAAATATTTTTGTAATAAATTGTTTAACCAGAGAAATGTTTTTTTTTCTGATTCGTCTGTACCTATTCATTGAACTTTCAAGATTCGTGTAAATTCTGTAAGGTAGTTGAGGCTGGTTATTCCATCGCTTTTAGTGTGGTGTTTGGCAGAAGAAAGCAAGCAACGCCAGATACTGAAATTAAACAATTTTGTTGCACATAAATCCATCCGTCGTATTGTTATTATTCTAATTTGGCTCAACTAAACCAGCAGTCAAATTTCTATGAACTTTTTCATCATTCATTAAAGATAGACTTACCTGCCAAGACCACAGCTAATGCTATGAAGGGCGGATGACAGCCGTAGCTGACCAGCGCTGGGAAGACCACGGCTCCGATGATGGTGCCGACACGACCGTTCATCAAGAACGTCGCCATCGCCATCACCCTATTTATTTTCAAAAATATGAAGATATATAAAAATAATGTACGCAAACGGGAATCAAACCCGAGTCTACGTCGATTCGGACTGCCGGTCTAACTAAACTATTGCTAGAACTGTAGCATTCTAAAAAAATAGATGTCCTGGAATCACAATAGAGACAAATAAACGCTAGTGAATACCTACTCAACGTTAATTGAAGAAATTTCTAAAGAAATATAGTATAGTTGGCTAGAACTGCGGCACGGATCTTCTAAATAATTCTTCAAGCTTAAGTCATCTACCTTAAAGAAGTAGGGAATAAATCCACCACCGTGCTAGAGAGCGTAGCGCCGAAGAGAGAAGTGAAAGCCAATGCGCAGGTAACCAGGGCCATCACCACCATCTCTCCATTGCCAAGGAAAGGCAATAGGAGGATGAAGAAGCCACTGGCCACTCCGCTTACTGCTGATACTGGATTCTTGCCACAACTGGAAAACATTCAGGCATACATCTTAGTTATCGAAATACCCTTTTCGGTATTGGATGTATCCGTTTTTTTAGTTGTAAGTTGTCTTGCAATAATGTAATAATGTCTAATACTGAATAAATTATTTTTCTTTCTTTCTTTCTTTAAATAAATGATAATGATCTGTAAATAATGTTGTATTGGAGAAATTCATCTTTAGCAGCGGATTGTTAGTGGATGTAACGATGATGGTGTGATTATCACATCTATCGGCATTTATTGGAACTATATCTAGGAATCAAAGATATGGAATTAATGCTATGGCATCAAAGTTACAATTGAACTAACACAAGGACATTGCTGTAGTTAATACTAGCAGTTCACGTAGCCGATCACCATTAAAGTAATAGAGAAATATTAACATACTCACTAATTCACAATCGCTCCACCAATCAAAAACGTGGGTATCGACCCAAGTCCCACGATAGCGTTCTGCAGGTATACCATCATGTCTGTCTGTATGGGGACGCAGCCGGTTTCATCTAGGACTGGTTTGGCTGACGTCATTAGCGCTGAGCAGACGGTCTTCGTGTCGGAGGTTCGAATCATGGCTGACAGTTGAGGGTACCAGAGACGAAGAGTGTTCATTCTGCAAATCATTAAATCTTAGCTGTTGATTTTCTATTACATTTAGCTATTCTCCTGAAGTCATTTATATTTTTGAAGTAAACAAATAATAAGGCTTTTTTTTTGGCTTCATTCTTCTTGTTTTGACTCAAATAGTAGGTTGGACCTCCCGAGACTACTCACCCAAACATACCACCCTGATGCGTTAGACATAACAGCAATAAGTATGGTCCGTATGGAAATTTAAAAAGTGGTGCCATCTGTGCGAACCCTTCCCTAAGCGCCTTCCAACCACTGCTTTGCTGTTGCGTATCTTCATGTATCAGCATTTTTATCTAAAATTGACATAATAAGAACCTTTATACTGTCTCATTGCTTGGCGAATCATCATAATCATTTAATCATCTCCAAGAAAATAATTTTAAGCATAACTTTTTACTTGTTTCAGTCAGTAAGTTTTGAAAACAAAGGACTATTTAGAATCTTCTAACATACTGAAAATTATTTGGGAACATCTTGTTTTCCATCGGTAAACTTACAGGATACTCGTCTTTCCTCCTCCCAGTGTTCATGGCAAAGATTGACCTGAAGTTCTCTAGAGCTTCATCGTTCCTTCCTCTGGACATCAGGAATTTGGGACTCTCCGGTATGAAGAGAAATACTACACCGGTGATCATAGGAGGGATTGCACAGCAGAACAGGAAGATGTTCCAAGAATGGAAGACTGGAATAAGAAAAAAAGCAGGAAGTATGTACATAATTTTGTTATAAATATTGCTACCTTCTTTAAAGGCCTAAAGCGCAGGTGTGTAGAAATAACTATTTTGATAAATGACTTCAAAGGTTTTAGTTGAGGGTCTTCCCTTCCATCGCTGACTATGTCTCTATCACATCTGGCCTAGAGTCAATATAAAGCTTATAGCAAAAATAAGAAATTGATGCTTGATGAGGGTATTCTTTTGGTGACTTAAATCTAGTCAAGTGCCAAATTTTTTAAACATCCTTACCCATTCTCCCTTCAAACATAGTGAATTCCCACTCATTAGTTATAGTAGCCCAAGCTAGCAGAGGCAGAGTGGTGTTGGCGAGTGTGTAAAACAGATTGGTCAGCAGGATCATGCGAGCACGCAACTCTGTCTTGTGCAGCTCTGCTAGGTAAGATATCACCACTGCAAAGGGTCCGTTGAACCTGAAATTTCATTTATCAAAGAGTTTTGTGGTCAAGGTCCATAAGTTCCCACTATCACTTAGAGATATCCTCTGACGAATCTTGTCGGTAGACAAGCAACATTAGAAAGTTCTGTGTAGTGGCGGCGGAGATGATCTCGAAAATTGCAGTGGTTACAAACCCTCAGCCGATATACCAACATCAACCTAATGTCTGATAGATAGCCCCACAGCATGTGCATGGCTGATATGATCATGCTTAAAAGAGTGATGGAATATTACTTACAGAAATCCGCTAATGAATCTTGTTATCAGCAACATTGGGAAATTCTGTGTAGTGGCGGAGATTACCTCAAATATCCCAGTAGCAACGAACCCCCAGCCCATACACCATCTCCTGCCTAAAGTATCTGATAGGTAGCCCCATAGCATGGCTGATACGATCATGCCTGAAACGTTCAATAAACATAGTTCCAGTAAGTTCTTAATGCATTACAGAGTAGAGGGTTCGTAAATAGAGTAATGCAGGGTTTCAAAAATTGGCGTAGTAGGTACATTCAAAATTAAAAACTTGGAATTTTCAAAGTGCTAAGATTTTTGAAATGACGTAAGGTTTCACAATAATAACTGAGCAAGCATGAATTGAGCTACTCTCTTATCAATTAAGTACGTTATGCAAACAGCCAATGTTGTTTCAGTGGTGGAAAATGAGGCTCGGTCAATGGGAGCGCTGTCTAAGTAATTGCAATGCGTTGTAGGTATACCTACTGTTTATTGCTCCGTAGTATGATTGTCGTAGAAAAAATTTGAAAAAAAATATGGATTAACTACCCAATACAATAACAATGAAATCAATTAACATCAAAAGCGAAATTAATTTTAAATCATCAAACACGTTTGGGATGAAATACTTAATAATTACAACATTATATACATTATCATTTGAAACCTTACCTGTATAAGCAACAGCATTAACAGTGCCCATATCCATCAAAGACAGCTTCATGTCGCACTGAGCCCTCGTGAAGATATATGATGCTGAACTTGGCACTGACACTGCACTCCAGAAAGCTGGTACAGCACACAACAGCAACATATAATGGAACTTCCCGTAGCTGGCTGCTGCGATTGCTGTTTCGAAATCTGATGCTGCTTCTTCACCTGCTTCTATACATTTGGGTATGTCGGTGACTTTGGATACTTCAAATCTGTTGTCTTTGTGGTCTTTTTCTGGTATTTCTGAAGGCATTTTGTTATTTTAGATTCAAGATTTTCGGGTTGATTTTTTCTTAAGAATATCTTTTAAAACTTTAATTCAAATTATCAAGGTGCTAGAGAAATTGTGCAATAGAGACTTGAAATCTTGATGGTACGAAAACAACTAATGCTATTTGATGTGATCAATATCAATACAGGGTTGTCACAATAATGGGAAATCCTTCATCATATTTCACTTAATATTAATTTCAAAGAGTTATCTTTTAAAGATAACTGTATTTGCATAGCTATTATTTCAGTAAATATTTATAACCTTTGTTCTGCATAATTCAGGTTTATAATAATTTATGCTATGTTTAGGTGTGCTGTTAGTAATATTTTATCCTCTAGATTCACCTTGATTGCATTTAACTACAAAACAATCATAACTTACCTGAATATTTATAATTTCTATTCTCTACACACCTCTCTAGATTATCCGTTCCCATAGTAATTAAAATATTTTTATGTAGTAAACTTTTCTTTTAACTGTACATAAATATCGCTGTTGTGGTATTTTATGATTATGACCGTTCAATTTGCAACTGTAAGAGCTAGTGGGTCAGTCAGTCTGAAATTATGGCTGCGGATAAGGAAGAGAAAAATAAGGAATTGACTTATGCAGAAATATTTCTTGAGGTGTTAAATTCCACAGGTTCCGATATTTGCATATTTATCACTTTGTGAGATTTTCTGGTTAGGACAATGCAGGCTGAATCCAACTGATTGTCTGGAAGAAAACAGATTCCGTGCTTCGGAGGGCACGTTAAGCCGTCGGTCCCGGTCACTGTTTCTGATAGTGGTCGTTACTGGTCGATGTTGCTCCACGTCCGTAGGAACTATCTTAAAAACCCTACACGTGACCCCGGGCGGTGCTAAGAGTGCAACAAAAACCGGCTGCTGCACCTATCCTCTGGACCTCGCAGCAAATAATGCCATACGATAAATAAATAAAATAAAGAGCACCAAAAGTAACAGCAATATTATCTGTTATATATCATGCTGCAGTTCGAGCTGTGCACTAAAGAAAATTTGTTGATTTTAACTTGAGTAAGATGACCTATGTTTAATTTTTTTCAAATGCAATATTGATTCACGAATTCCGATAAAGTTGAAGGAATAAAACCGTGATATTTCCCATCACTAGGCAAGGTTGATGAGTATTGACTAGCTTGATAGGAAGCTGTTATATTAATTGCATGGTCGTACTTCTTGTATAAAACTATACCTAGCCAGTAGTATGTAATTGTCTCCATGGTCTAGTCATCTGAGCATTGTACTTTCATTCTTGCTTTTCGGAATTTGTAGTTCTTTTTCTTTGTACACAAGCCTGGTTCATTACTATTAGGTGACCTATCTGATAATCTGTTTTCCTTCATAATAATAACTAAACCTCTAACTTCTCTCTTACTGAGAGGTAGTCATTAATACTTAGAAATCACAATTTCTTGGTAACATTCTGTTAATTACTTGGATTTACTATAATCATAAATCCTAAGGTCCATGAGACTAGTGCAAAGGGTTATCGTTATCTCGCTCAGTCAATAAAGCAGGTAGAGACAGCAAATGTGTCATCGAGAGATGATAATTTATTCTATCAAAGTAAAAGGAGGCATGTAAGATGACTTATAATTTGAAGATATGTGTGAACACTTTATTTTTTATAAAAGTAAAAACACGCATAGATATCCCATGAATAGATGGTATGCATAGAGTAACACCATATAAAACAGATAAGACTAACCACATACACACACACAAATCACGCCTTTATCCCTAGAGGGGTAGGCAGAGCAAAAACGACCTAAACAAAAGTCGTTCCGCCACGTCTGACAAGTTTTGAGGGTTATTATATTACAGATGATTTTATGATAGTGACGGGTTGTCAGCCCATCGCCTATAAATTGCAATACACCCTCGAATTCCTTAGCTGGTTTTTACAGAATGCCCGGGAGGAGATGCAGCTGGCACATTCTATGTTTTTCTATCTCTCCCAGTCCAGCATGAAAGAACTAACCAGTCTTTATTAAGTTGACATGATCTTACTACTTGCAGCAGACATACAGCTATGCAGGCATGTTAGCTGTCTAAGTATAACGATGCTGCCTTTTTAATTATGCCTGGAAAAAGAAGCAGCTAGGATAAACTAAGTTTTATTATTATTTTTAGTCAAGATTTCAAAGTAAAGTTAATGAATATTACAATTTTAGCAACGTAAGTATTATACTAGATCTGCTATCTATTAACTTGCTGTCTCTACTTCATAGTTCAATATTAGATCAATACATCTTTGTAGTTATCTTTTAGATGGACACTACTGTGTGCTAGTTAGAATTATTTAAATTAATTAATATTAGTTATTTATTTAATAGCAAAATGCGTTGGAATTTTGAATTTAGTTTTATATTTTTTGTGACATTTAATTATAAGGTAAATATTGAATCCTAACTGTTTTGTCAGAAATCATATATTTTTGCGTAAAACAAATTTTATTATCATGACATACAGAGTAGATATTCGAAATCGTAATTTTACTTGTGGATTAATAATTATAATATTATGCTGTAAGGGACTGCTTCCTGCAAACTGACGTACAATAATTGCTCAATCAAAATAAAAAAAAATACTGCCCCATAAGAATTTACCACCTTGATAAGACAGTTCGTATAGTGAAGCCAATTATTTTAAAATTTCCTGAAAGATTTTTTCATGCAAGTTGTCCAATTTTGTTGACTGAGCTACACATATCAATTCGCGAGAAGCTATCTCTGACACTTTGTAAGATTCTTCCAAAATAAATCAAATTCTCGATGTACTTTATTTTATTTCCAGCTCATAACAGCGACATCTGTCCCTAAACTGCTGGAAACCTACGAGCAGTACTTGAACTCGTCGCATGTGATAGAGAAGCAGGACCAAGCCAACATCAAGAGCTGGGACGAGGACCTGCAGGTCAAGCTGGTGGACGTCACTACAAAGTACCGGATGCAGATGACGAGGCATCAGCAGCACAGCTTCAAGAAGAAGTTGAATAATAAAAAGGTACCTATCTATTATTGCTCGGGAATAAAGAGCCTAACCAACTGGTTTGCAACTCCTACGGTGAGCAATTCGCTTGTAAATAGATCGGACCTATTTATTTATTTATTTAACAGTTTATTGTACACAATAAAATACAAAGGATAATACATATAAAAACAAGACACAACAGGTACAGCTTATTTCTAAAAAGAAATCTCTTCCAGCAGACCTAGGCTAGAGAAATAGCATACTGACAAACTAGCTGACTGAAATAGCAGACCTAGGTTAGGTAGACTAAAATTATACTTCGTTGACTAAGCAAAGTGGATCTAACTTGACTTCCTAAACCATGATGTTGCAAGGTTCGCCATTCTCCCCTGTTTTGAGCGGCCTTTTGCCATTCGACTTTGAGAAGCGCTCCCAAATCCCACAGAACTTCGTCAATCCAGCCAGTGATACCAAATATCTTATAGTAATGTTTTCACAATACAAAAATTGGTTAGCCCTTCTAATGGATTTCTACAATTTCCAGTGGGAAGACTGCCTGAGGCTCTATGAGAATTCCACCACTAAGCTGGAGCAGGCTTACTACTTGGAAGAGAACAAATGTCTGAGGAATGCCAGTTCTTCTGATGCTGATCAAAAGCAAGCGGTCATGCAGATTGGGAGAGAGGTAACAAACTGACATGTCAAATTTATTTTATCCAGTTTTTGATTCGACATTGACCGTCACCTGACATAATAATAGTGTTATCAATTGACCGTCAAATACTTTATCAATGAACAATCCACATACATTTTTAAATCTTTAAATTCATCAGATTAAATCTTCAGATTCATCTAAATCTAAAACATATTTTGTAGTATGAAAGTAAAGTATGATTTACTAATATGTTTGAATGATAATATTTTTCTTCAGATCCGAAAATGGCGACGGACCTACAGATACCTGATGAACATATGCCATAAAACCTATTTCAACGATGAAGAAAAAACTGGAGATTGTCTAGTGCGCCATGTAAGTATGTATAACAACGGTTAGGTACTTATTTCATTTGTAATGTCACAGAATAGGTAACTTCTTCCAAAAAAGTCATACAAAAGCTATACCGAAAAAACAAAACCAATTTAGAATTTAATTTGACATCCAGATGGAACGAGACAAATACAGCTACGCTTTTCAAAGGTTGCTCAAGCTCAGGATAGAAGCAGTCCAAGAACTACACAAGGAGATGACCAGGGCCGTGAACAATCTGGAAGGGTGCTTGGAGACCGCTTTGTCAGGGTACTTGGAAAGACTCAGGGTCACCATGGATGTGCTGAGCAGGTGTTATGGGAACCCTGAATAAGTGGTCATAAGCACATTGGCAATTAGAAGTGTCTTTGTCAGTTTGACAGCTGTATATCTACTGATTTTCTTCCTTGTTACTAAAATATAGTTTCTAAGAAAGTGGAAGATATGACATAAAATTAAAATAGGTATTAAATGTCGTAGGGATAAAACAAGTGTTTAATGGTGATTGTAAAAATTTTGGCTAAATCTGTGACAGTCATATATTTTTAGCTGATGTCATAATGGATGTCACAAAAATAGCCTCAGTTTGTATGAAAACGACCGAATCTCCTTGATACTTTTGTACTTTGATAGGTATAGGTTAATTTATTTCGATGGGCGGCAGTAATAAAAGTTAGCATATAAATTTCATGTTATGTGATAAAGGTGAAACTATGAAAACTAAATAAAACTACTTTTTTTGTACCATTCAAAGTCAGTTTAATTTCGTTGTTAAATAATACTTCAAGGTATAAAAAGTATACTTAGTAGTTATCTTAATAAAACGCTATCTACTTATTTACAGGTTGACTATAATATTTCAATTCCTATTTTTATTTATAAAATTAAAACTAATTATCTTAAATATTTTTGAATGTGATATCTAAATATTATTTTCAAAAATATACATTTTACTTTTGTACATCATCGTTATAAATATTACATGGCAGTACTACAGTTTTACAATTTAATAAAAATTATAAAATATCTAATAATTTTATATAAATAATAATATCAAATGGCTAAGATATTTTGAGATTCACAAGGAATAAATATTATGTAAAACATTCTAAGTTCTGAAAAATCTCTAAAAAATATTGTAATTTCTAAAATGGACGTTGTCAACGTATTTTCGAGTATTTCAAAATGGTAACAAAAATATTTATATAAAGCAGTCTTTTATGTCGCACTTAGCTTTAGTCACACCACAAAAAATACTGAAAAATGCCTTTAAAAAGGTCAAACATGTAGAAAGATTTAACGTGCCCTCCGAAGCAAACAAATAGACAATAAATATTTATGGTTTAGTGTGACGTCAGCCTTAGTTGGAATGTCGACGAAAATTTAATACGATTTGAATACGTTGCCAACATGCATTGTGATTACTCAACTAGTACTTTATTTACATTGATTTAACGTAACATTAAATGTTTTGTAAAAGTGAGGATGAGGAATATCTGCAAAAAATAAATACAGGCTGTTAAAACGTAGGCGGAACAAAATGATTATTTTTATGTTTTTTTATGGATTTGGTTTTTATTTTTTACTTTCGATGTTGTTTTTAGATACCTAGGGATGATGGAACTAGATTTGCTAATCTCGCTGATAAGAGACATAAACAAACAACATCTACTACACGCATCAAATGAGCGCAAAACGGCGACGGCTCGGCGACGATCACGTGACAATATCTATGGGAATCGATGACATGCCGTGACGGTGCCGTGCCGGCAAGTGGAAAAGCGTGTCATAATAATTTCATTGATTTTCATACATTATCTCACCTACGATATCGTCGACGGTACCGTGCCGTCGCCGTTGCCGTTGACGTGCCGTCTAGTGGAAAAGCGCCCAATTACAGGTAGACAACAAAGGTAGACAATGATAAAATTTTTGATATTGAGTTTAGAAACTTACCATCAAAGTTGTGCTAGGCCCGCCGATGGTCGAGGAGGTGGTTCTGGCGTATCAGGAGATGGTGGCTTGAATGTGCTACCCTGAAACGATCAAACAAGTAATTTAATAATTTATTGCACTAATAACAAATCAAAATTTCAACCACCGACAGGATTTGAACCCGCGTCTTTAGAAAACCGGCCCAACGCTTATAACCAACTAAGCTACAGTGGCCTAATCTTGAGTGGTGAATTAGTGACCTGCTATAGATGTCAGTGGTTGAATTTTTGATTTGTTATTTCTAATATTTTGATCAAGCAAGTAGTTAGGTATCCAATGAACAATGGTTATATTTTTCTAGGCCTGAGGATGAGGAAAGACAACAGACTATACTTGGCGCAGAAGACAAGCCAGACCGCAAGTCAGACGGCCTTTTGCGTCAGTCGGATTTACTATGAGTTTAGCCTATGAACCCAGTTTATGGTATAGTACAAACCTGGAATCCCAGTGCTGCTTCAAGCGGTGTGGGCGAGTCACCGCCTAAGGTCGCGTAGTCGCCAAATCGCTCCGTCGCGCGACTGCCTTGTATCGTCGCGTACGTGTTATCAGTCTAAAACATAGGTAACCATGTATTTTTTTAAAGGTTTACCAATGAATTCAGGGTGATTGGCAAGGAATACAGACTTAACAAAAGAGAAGCTCATCTAGAAGGAGCTTGTTTGGAAAAGGTCCATAATACGGATGAAGCCGTAAAACAGGGATCGCGCAGAGATCGCGCAGAATCAAAAGGTTTGGAATACACTGACCTACTATACTAATATAATATATATTATAATACCTATATATAATTCTCTTAAATAAGTGGTCAGTGTATTCCAGACCTTTTGATTCTGCGCGATCCCTGCGCGATCTCTGCGCGATCTCTGCGCGATCTCTGCGCGATCCCTGCGCGATCCGATGCCGTATGGGCTGTGTTTTCTTTATTTAAACGTAGCCGTGTAGAGTATAGTATTGCCGTATGTTCTACTTTATTTAAACAGATTATGTTTGACCGGCACCTAGTGTGGTGACTGAGACAAGATTGGACGATGCAGGAAATTCACCCATGATTATACTCAATAACTAGCACTGGCGTTTTCACACAACACTTTTTTTGGTTAGCTGTTTAGTTCAGTCGGAGTTATCCATAGAAAAGCCTTATGATTGTTACTTCTTTGTCCCAGATCTACACAAATCTATGATACCCAGGATATGTTCTCTGAATCTTACCTGAGGTTGCTCGGCACTCTCATTCTGATCTCCAAACACGTTCATAGTGAGTTCCTGCTCCTCATAAGGCCGTAACTTGGTCTCCAACCACAGTGGGTTCTCAGTTGTACTGAGTTCCTCTAGAATTCTTCTTCTGGCTAGACTGTCGCCTTTACTGGACTGCATTGAGGGTGGAGGTATTACCCTGGGAAAAATAAGGTCAAAACTTCAAGTTGCCGCGCGTATTACCGAAGTCTTGGAATTGAGTTAAAATACGTACTTAATAAAGTTTCTTAAAAATTCGTATTTTACCTCTTAGCGTTGTATCTTCAGTCAGAGTAAATTTGAATCCAAGAAAGCAACCTTTAAATCAGTACTCACCAGTGTTTAAGACATGCGCATACGACGACAAATGTCACGATTCCAGTGAACAACACTATTAGAAGAGCTATTAGCGCTGCAAGTGCTGGATCGAAGGCGTCAGGTGCTGGAAACAAGCAAAAATATATTAAAAAATAAGCAACATTAAGAAATTTTAAGAAAAGAGAAGAATCACACTTGACGAAAGCATCACATTTTATTTCTTAAGATTGTTAGATTGAAATTTCAATAGCTTCTTTTTATTTTGAGGTTAAATCTGAAATTTTTCAAATCGTTACCTTTAGAAGTAGCACTAGCAGCAATGAGAGTCTCCACACCGAACTCCTGGTAGACATCCTTCAGTTCATCATATTTGGAGTCGATGGTCTCCAGGACTTTTTCCACGGGGAGCACTTGGTATGTGGTCGGGTCTACCGCGTGAAGGTGAATCTCGCACCTGGGGAAGAGGTAGAGATAGCAATCAGCATCTATAAATGGGTAAGGTAATGGAGGCGATTCGGCCGGGCACAAAATGTCTAAATCTAGACTGAAATGGTCGGTCATCTATCTTTTTCTATCCTGAGAGAACAGAAAGGGACAGCAATAATTATGCTTAGTTAAGTCGTGCTCTCACCGATTCGATACCATTTCTTTGATTGCTAATGTTGCTATAGGTAGGTACATAATTTTGACGCCGTCTGTCTTATAAATACAACCGTAGCTTGTGGCAACCAAGTTCTGAGGTCCGCTTTCGGCATCAGCTGATGAAAGATCGCATCGTTCTCCTCTATGACCGCTTTTACGACTTCAAGCCAACGCTTCATTAGTCTGGTTTTTACTTTAATATAATGGTGTAGGTACATACATACCAGCCTTCTTGTGTTTGATGTACTTTGAAGACTTCTACTTACCAATGATCATACCGCCTGTCCGCTTGCACGTGTGGTACTCTTCTACCAGGCACTAACAGAGCCTGTCCAGCATGAGCCAATTTGCTCAGTACTGGAATTGGTTCCATGCAGTTTCTGGATACTACCATGCGGATGAGGGCTGTTCTGTCTATCACCCACACCTGGAAGATAATGCAATGGCCTCAATTCACGCCGTCCAGTTACTAATTCTAATTCTTAGTAGCGCTGTCACTTTCTTAACTTTGACATAAGAACAGGATAGCAAACAAATACGTGAGTTTGACATTTCTTATCTGACATAAGACTGCTTAAATTAATTAAAATTAGTGAGCACGCTCTATGGTCATTCCTTATTTAAAGCGCCGTACGTCAAATTAAGAATGTCACAGTCACGTGTTTGTTTGCTATCCTGTTCTTATGTCAAATTTAAGTAAGTGATAGCGCTACTAAGAATTAGAATTAGTAATAGTGCGTCCTGAATTACCACCAATGAATACTTGTATTTACTACAAAGAAAATAAAAGAAGAACTTCTGGAAAGTTACAGGTAACCAACTGATAGAGTCAATAGAATTTAGATTCCGAAGCCAACGTCAGAGTCAACTACACTAAATAAAGTCAATACGAATACTATTATGGATAAGAGAGGACGATTTATTAAAATGTTCTCTTCAAAATGAAGAAGGGTCTATGGGTCTGGTGACATCTGGCATGGATCGCTGTGGTCACAAGTTCGAATCCTCATAAGTTTTGTAGAACTGAAGCTTCCGGTTTGGAGATGTGAATGGGAGAAGAGATAAGATATTTACTTACATAGACTTGTGCTTTGGCCTGTCTGTGCGGAGGGGCGATCTCTTGAGCAATGATGTCCAATACGAATCGATCTTGGTTGTATTCAGACATGTATGATGCTGTGGTTAAAACACCTGGAAAATAAACATTATCGTTGTATAAGAAAGCCATTGTCTTCACGGAAGGAATCTTCTTTTATCCGTAAAAAAAATACAATCCCAAAAGAAAATTGAATTAGCCTCGGGTGAGATCAGGTTAGAAAGCTAACAGCAAAAGGTCTTACCATCTTGACTGATATTGAACGGCGAAGGCACCACACTACCACTGGACTTGGAGTCTCCAAACTTGTAGAGGTTGGAAGCAGCCACCATGTAGACCAGAGTGCCGTTTTCTTCAAGGTCAGGGTCTTCCGCAGCTACGGAGAGGACAACTTCGTTTACGCGAGCTGTGTATTTCACTCCTGGAAGAGATAAACAAATGGGAATAAATGAATTTGAATTTGAATTTAGCTTGATGCAATTTTATTTATTAAAGTTTTGTCTTTGGCTAAAATGATCCTGGAGATGTAACTGGGCTCGAGGATTTAAAATCTAAGCCCAGAAGAAAACGTTGACAGCTCCTACTGGGACCAAAACCAACCAACAAACAAAGTCTTAGAAAGATCCAACTGAAGAAAATCTTCCTTGGTTCTTCCCGAACCCTAGGTTATGCTCAGTATTTTAGAAGATACCATGTACCACTTCTTCCGTTCTGTGCGGAATTTTCTATAGGTGTGGTAGAAGCACTTAACCTAAACTCACCAGCATAATAAATCTTCTGCTGGAACTTGGGTTCGTTGTCGTTCTCATCAAGGATCCTGACTGTAACCGTGGTGATGTCATTCTGACTGTCCGTCCGGTTGTCTATTGAGTTCAGTAGAGCGGCGCCGTTGGTCAGTATGGCAGAGTTGCTAGCGTAAACTGTGAAGGAGTATTCGGATTGCTTCTCTCTGAAACAAGTGGAAAGATTGTATGAAAATGAGCAGTAACTGGCTATATAGGAATGTCGACCGAGAACGCTGACTGTGAGCGCGCCTATATTCGTTTCGTTCCGCAACTTTTAATAGAAATAATTGTAATTTTTCAAGTTCCGTAATTAACTCTTATATAATCTTAAAGTGCGTTAAAAACTCAACAAAATCGTGAAAACAGTGATTAATTTAACAAAGAAACATTGGAGCAATCACCGAATATCGTTTAATATTAAATTCTAAACGGCTGTCGAAATCCTGACCTACCTCAACGTAAGCACCGGACCTGCGAGGCAAGTGCGAGTCGACCGCGCCGCTCGGGTCAACGACCTGCCAACTAGTTATCCTTGAGCGCGCTACGCTACGACGACGACGGGTCCTGTCTACGCTCGATTCGATCGATACCTACTGCTACGCACGGCATGCACGGGTCAGTAATGAATTAATGAATTGAAACTACATTGCAGATCTACAAAAGAACAGCTGATCATCACTATCAACGCATTATTTACTTTTCCTTGAACTGTCGATCACCACTAAATTTGGTTGCGTGTAGGAATATTTATCTGCAAACATGAGAAATTGTGCTGCCTGTAAGGAACACATAAATGTATCAGAGGTACTTGAGTGCACCAAATGCAAAGCAAATTTTCATTATCTTTGCGTTGGTATAAGAAAATGCCGATATGAGGCCCAAATGCAAGACCTACAGCGCCAATGGACATGTCCTGATTGCCAGATGCGTATAAAACGACAAAAATATGACGAAACTCCCATTAAGGAACAACAATCCATTTTTGACGACACCCAAATGTCCGTTGATGGTAACACCTCATCCGACCAAAGCATACTCGGAGATACTTTAAATGAACCGAATACAACAAAACCTCATCGGCATCTTCGCTCCCCCCAGCCACCGCAGCTCTCGTCACAATCTGAAACACTTACGCTAGAACAAATAAGTAAACTTTTAGACGAAAAGCTGCAATCGAATACTACACAATTAAAACAACATATAGAAACCGAAATATGCTCCCTAAAATTGTACGTACAAGGTGAAATCTCAACTGCTATAGCCAAAATAAAATCTGACGTGGCAAAACAATATCACAAGATAGATGTTCAACACAAAACTATAGAAGATGAAATTAAAAAAATCAGGCAGACCATCACTTATCTGGAAAATGAAAATATGAACTTAAAACACCAACTAAAAGAAATCGAAAAATGTTTAACAGAAGAAAAATCACAAAAAAATACCATCCCTTCACATACCCAATACCTTGATTATGATGCCCCGAAAAAACTCGTTCTATACGGCCTAGAAGAATTCAACTACGAAACAGACAGGGAATTGCACGATCGAATAATATATGCTTTTCAAGACATCTTAAATATAAATTTAGCCGGATACATTGAAGAAGTCGGCAGAATAGGGAGAAAAGGTAACCGTAGACCTATCATCGTGGAACTGATTAGTAAAAGAATGACCAAATATATCCTCCAAAATAGTAATTTCTTCAAAAATACGGGCTTGAGTATCTCTAAATTACTTAATGAAAAAGAGATCTATGAAAGGAAAATACTCAGAGATATCCTTCAACAACATCGAAGAAATGGAAGACATGCGGTAATTCGTGAAAATAGACTATACATCGATGGCAAGCCTTATATAGCGGAACAAATTACGCAGAGTCAACAGCGCCATACCATCACTTATGCAGAAGTAGCAAAACCTGGCACGCTAGTTGACCTCACGAAAGAACGTCGTGACCGAGAAAGCGAAAGAGAAATTCCTAACAGCCTAGATACTCAAAACCAGACTAAACATTCCTTTCGAGACTTTTGATATCTTCTATCAAAATATCAAGAGTATCCTACCGAAGACATACATCTTAGAAGCGATAATAGAAGATAATCCAAATATAGGTGCAATCTGCGTTACAGAAAGCTGGTTAAACGAAGAAAAAGAAAAATACGTAAACT
Organism: Scrobipalpa atriplicella; assembly: GCA_029255725.1. Classification (NCBI taxonomy): domain Eukaryota; kingdom Metazoa; phylum Arthropoda; class Insecta; order Lepidoptera; family Gelechiidae; genus Scrobipalpa; species Scrobipalpa atriplicella. The sequence continues at coordinate 26,634 of JARACY010000072.1, forward strand.
TAAATGGTTTCTATACTGCAACGACGAATAGTAGGAAGAATCAAGACGGCGGAGGTGTTTGTATTCTAGTTAAAAATTATATTGAGTCTAAGAAACGCGAAGATATAAATAGTCTCACTATAGAATCAATCTTTGAAATTTGTGGTATAGAGATAGAACGATTTAAACTGTTACTTATAGTATTATATATGCCCTATGGTACTCGCGACTACAAAAAGATTTACATACAACTCGAAAAATTATTGTCGTTGCTAAACGCGAAGGATAAGTCACGATCTGTATTAATAGGTGGCGATTTCAACATAAATATTTTGGCCAATACTAAAGAAAAAAGAGGCCTATTAAGTTTAATGTTAACATCTAATCTGGCACAATATATTAAAGAACCAACCAGAATAACAAAAACAACCGCAACATGTATAGACCACATCTTTACAAACCTGAAAGAACAAACTTTTGTCACCTCAGTCGACGAATATGGTTTTTCTGACCATAAAGGCATACTATTTTCCCTCAAAGTAAATTCAGCCTGTCTAAAATACTTATTAGTCCAAAAAAGAATATTTAATGATAAAAATATAGAAAATTTTAAATGTGCATTATCCTCTGTAAATTGGCATAACATAATAAAAAGCAACAAAACCATAAATGAAAATTACAATGCTTTCCTACAAACTCTAAAAAATTCATTAGATAAACACATTCCAAAAGTTACCATAAAAATCCATCATAAACAGAAAAACACATGGTTAACAAAAGGTATAAAAATTGCTTGTAAAAATAAACGACTAGAAAAAATATTAATATCAAAATCAAATAACACTATCTTACACGCGCATTATAAATTGTATGAGAAAGTTCTTAAACTATCGGTGCGCAAATCAAAAAAATACGCTAATATAAATAAATTTAATAAATCAAACAATAAAATGAAGGCAATGTGGCAAATTATAAATCATGAGACTAATAATAATAAAAATACAATACATAAAAAAAATATTATAATAAAAATAAACAATACTTACGAAAAAGACCCTAAAATAATTGCAGACGCATTTAATAACCTATTTGCACAAGTAGGAAATACAGACCCAAACACAAACTCTGATAAAAACAGAAATAATTACCTGATCAATCAAATTGAAAACTCGCTATTTTTAGAACCTGTAACACCATGCGAAGTAAGATCTATAATTAAAAATCTTAAAAATAAAACAAGTTACGGCACAGACGAAATACCCCCTATCTTGATAAAAAAATGCGCTGAAATTCTAACAGACCCTTATGCTACACTAATAAATCAGTCATTCATAGAAGGTACCTACCCTGATGCTCTAAAGACTTCAATTATCAAACCGATACATAAAAAGGAATCTAAAACAAACCCAAACAACTACCGGCCGATTGCTTTACTTCCAACTTCGTCAAAAATCTTCGAAATGGCTATGTGCAAGAGACTCTATAAATTCTTCGAAAAATTTAAGGTTTTCGATGAAACACAAAATGGTTTTCGAAAAAATCATTCCACTACTTTGGCCGTGTATAAATTCTCGCAGAAAATCCTCGAAATATTGAATAACAGAAAATACGCGGTAGGTATTCTTCTCGACCTAAGCAAAGCGTATGATCGCGTGAAATATGATATACTACTAAGAAAACTCTATGGCACTGGTATAAGAGGAATAGCCTATAAATGGATGAATTCCTACTTGACTGGTCGCGAGCAGCATGTAGAAGTAGAAAATGTAGATTTTAAAACTGGTACGATACAGAAAATAAGATCGAACAAAATTTCCGTCGAGAACTCTATCCCGCAAGGTTCAGTGTTGGGCTGTGTCTTGTTTCTCGTGTATATAAACGACCTGCCAAAAAATTTATCGGACTACTGTATTCTTTTCGCAGATGATATCTCAATCCTCTTCCCATGTAAAAACGAAAATGAAATTAAAATCAAACTAGACACCACTCTAAGGAAAATACACGATTGGTTAAACACACATAATTTACTATTAAACTACAATAAAACTAAAATCATAGAGTTCAGGCCTCATCAAAAACAGTCACTGAATTTACAATATATCTTTAACGACACAAAAATAATTACTGAAACTACTGCCTCCCTCCTAGGAATACAGATTGACACAAACCTAAGTTGGAAACCTCATATCTTCAAGTTAACAAAAAAACTATCGTCTTTAATATACGCACTTATTCAGTTAAAAAAAACTACAGACTTTAAAACAACACTTACCGCCTATTACGCTTACGTCCACTCAAGACTCTCGTATGGAATCATACTGTGGGGAAACTGTTCTCAAATTCACGACATTTTCGTGTTGCAAAAGAAATGCGTTCGAATTTTAGCAAATATTAAACCAAGGGACTCGTGTAAACCATATTTTATAAAATACAAGATCTTAACCATAACCTCATTATATATTCTGGAATGCTGTAAATTTGTTAAAAAAAACCCAAACCTTTTCTCTCCCTTCGAAGTCATTAAAAGAAATAACCGAAATTTAAACCAATTATAACAACAGTTTACGACTCTTAAATTATTCCGATCCGGCCCACATTCCATGACTATCCGCGTGTATAATAGTATCCCAAATTCAATAAAAAACCATGTAAAATATACTACTTTTGTTAATCACCTAAAGATTTTCTTAATCGGTAAAGCTTTCTACTCCCTCGACGAATTCTTTAGTGATAATACAGATTAAGGGGCATTAGGCAAATCTTAATTATTTATCTAATGTATTGAATGTGTTAGATAGATTAATTATTCTATTAATTTAATCTTTCATTGCATGCATGACAACCTAATTATTAAATTCTCATTTTAAAATATTATATTATTAAAAATCAAATAATTGTTCATTGTAATTCAATGAAATATGCGTTCAAATTTGCAGTGCCCCTACGGGGTGTTACATGTATTAGCACGTAAGATATTTTGTAAGACCTTTATATTACCATGTAACAAGCAAAATAAATGAAATTGAAATTGAAATTGGAATCGTAATAAATGCGGTGTCATAGTCTATGCCATAACGGCCCAAAAGAAAGGTCGTAAGTTCGATTGTCGATGTCCTAAGATTGTGTAGATGTATGATAGTGTAATCTAGTCTAAATCTTTTGATTGTCTGGAAAGTAGGAGCCATTCTTTAGAAGGTACGTTAAATTGTCGATTTTGGTAATTTGATACACAAACCATATAGGTATCAGAGACCTTTGAGATGGTCTAAAAACTCCAACTTTGGTTAATCCGATAGTTCATCGCTGCAAAAACCCTTTTGATAGAAGAAGCGGTGTTTTCCGAAAGTCTTACCTGTCAAAGCTGACATTGGTTTTGATGATGCCATTCTTCTTGCCAAGAGTGAAGGCTCCGTCTTGGTTTCCTTCCAGGATGTGGTAGTACACCAGACCGTTGTCTCCGGCATCCTTATCAATTGCTTTTACTGAACCTGGAAGAATAAAAAAAGGAATATTTATATCAAAGCTTATAGAAACAGTAAAAGATTGGGTTGAAAAGCACTAGAGTGGCGATCTCGTGTTTGAATGCGCAAAGTGTGACATTGCGTAGACAGTTTCGGTAAAAATTAAGCATGTAGGTACCTAGTGTTCAAAATGAGGAAAAATACAAACGGTCAAAGACAAATAAAAATATGGAATATAAGAAATTTTATCACATAATATGGCGCGAACTTTCAAAAATTGTTGTTTGCTATTGGTCAGATATCTGTAAGGAACAATTTCAAACTTATATTAGGATCGAAGATGGAAATAATTCCTTACCAACAATTACACCTGGCGTAAGGTTCTCTCGAACACTGAACTGATGATGTGCTTGTTGGAAGTGCGGTAGGTTGTCATTCTCGTCTGTCAAAACAACGGATAGAACAAGCAGGTTCTCGTGAGGAGGGTTGCCATTATCCACTGCTGCTATTACCAGCTGGAATAAAAATGAGCTCAGTATGCAAATCATAGGCCAGATTTTACTGATTACAAATCATCTCATCCTATAAGGTTTAATTTCATGCTTTTTTGTTAAAAAACCTACGCTATATCCGTAGAAGGAGATTTTACCTGATAATCAGCCTTGTGTTCTCTGTCCAAGAAAGTCTTGGTCCTCAGTTCTCCAGTATCTTTATCGATGCTGAACTCAGGAGTTTCTCCAACATTCTGGTTATCCACCTTCAGATAGTACGACACCCTTCCGTTGTCGCCTGTGTCTTCGTCGGTCGCTTTAATCGTGGTTATGAGATAGTCGGATTGGGCGGCGTTCTGTAAATTAAATTATGAGATGTTTAAGCATTTTACATCAGTTTATTATTTTTATGCACTAATTACATTTATAGGTAAGTCAAAATATGAAGAAATAAAATATTCTCTCATGGATACAGAACGACTCGATTTTCTGACATCATTATTATGAGATATCGAAGAAGGAGTTCTTATAGCATGGAAATGGTTTTAAATAAATCTTCGATTGAATCTCAAGTAAACGTTATTCTCCCAAGGTTGCTAAAGTCAAAAATAATATGTGTTAGACCGTTGGTCTTGAATCGTATACCTCAGGTATCTCCATCTGCTTCACATCAGGCTTCGGTTCGATAAATTCTGGTCGATGTCTATTCACACTAAGCACACTGATATCAACTCTTGCCGTATCGATATGGGGTCCAGAACCGGCCCCGTCTGTTGCTGTTACAGTGAGGTGATAGGTAGTATTGCCGGTGACGTTCTTAGCTGGGTAGATGATGCCGCTGTGTGGGTCTACTGTGAAGACTCCTGGGGGTAATGTAGAAGTGTTAGCGCAATGTCATATATCAATGCAAAACATCGTCATCATTGTCACTTTATGAGATGATTCCCTTCCGGCAAAGAATAGAAATATTGCTCCCAGTTTGGTCTATCATGTAAGATGGGACTTCGGAAGGAATATGTTATAAATGTTTTTAAGTATAAATAACTATATTGAATTGGTATGTATGCCAGGTCAGTAGGGAAGTTTAAAACTGTGACACCAGTCTTCATCGGATTGTTGGTCGACTCCGTGGCACTTATTTGAAAAAAATACTCTGTCGTACCAGGTTCACTCTGCTCGATAATCTGATATTCCACTTTCCCATTGACGCCTTCATCTTTATCTTCTGCTTGGACTTGCAGTATGGTGGCAGGAGGGTTCAGCTGAAGGTTCTCTGCTATCGTGCTCTTGTATACGTTTTGTGTGAAGACCGGAGCGTTGTCGTTGATGTCAAGGACCTTTATGTGGATCTGCAAGTAGAATCAAATAGTAAAATTTCAAGTCACACATCTTTAGCCAAGTAAAAGAGTCAAATAAATTTGACATACCATAATTTCATAAGATAATAGATATTATAAGACTTAAAATAATTTGCCAGAATGTGAGTGATGGACTTACCACAACACTGTTAGATTTCCTTACAGCAGGTGGAGCATTATCAGAAACCACAGCATGAAGCCAGATGTCAGTAGTGACCTCTCTGTCTATGACTGCCCCTTCAGCCACTGTTACTTCTCCAGTAATGGGGTCTAAGTTGAAGAGAGAAGCGAGGTCGCCGGATAGACTGTATCGGACTTCACCGTATTCACCTAAAGTAAAGAATTGTATTATGTACGACGCTTGTAGGAAGGTAGTTTCTTATTCTACTGATGACACATATTAAAGCTGACGAATTTCAGTAACCGGTAACGTCATACTAAAATCATAAATATACTAAAATTGTCTATTTGTAAATTATCTATACTAAAATTATAAAATTACTTACCTTCATCTTTATCTACAGCAGTGACAGTAACCACTTTAGTCCCAGCTGGCGAATGTTCAGCAACGGTAGCATAGTACTCTGTGGCTGCAAACTTAGGCTCCTCATCATTGGCATTCACTACTTCCACTATAACTTCTGCTGATGAGGATAGCTGTGGGACTCCAGAGTCGAAAGCTACTAGAGTGAAGTTGATGAAGTGGATCTTTTCGAAGTCGACGCGTTGTGTGGATTTTACTACTCCTGAAAAAAAAACCATCAGCCAAAGGTTATGAGTTATTTATTTACCTGTACAGCAGGGTGTAAAGGTCGGTGTCCCGAAAATTTAAAAAGGTTTCTCAGTTTAATGAAGATTTCTTTGTGAAAGTAGTTCATTTTTGAAAATTGAGAAACCCCTTTCAGTTTTCTTTTTTTTTTTTTTTTTTTTTTTGCAGACACACACGGTTAATTAAAATGTATATAAATTCTAAATTACAGTAGTACAAGCGTGGTGCACCAACAATTGGTATGCAAATATTCAATTATATTCCTAACAAAATTTTAAAAGAGTTGTATTTGAAGTTGTATTTATATAAAGTCAATATTTTTTAGCATATTAATAAAAATGTCAAATATAAAATGTCAGTTTATTATCTATATCATTAAGTTTCGGGGCATTGTCCCTGATACCTTATCTGTAAGACACATTTCCTCTTTTTTATTTGTAAAAATTTCTCACCAGTAACATTATTGATCTGGAAGTAAGGACTGGGTGGTTGTATAATGATAGCTGATATCGGAGTTTCTTTATCAGTAGCTGTGTATGTATTGAGTATAGTTCCAACTGGCTGCTCTTCTACAAAACGCTCGTGGTAAGAAACTTGTGAGAAGACAGGGGCGTGGCGGTTAACGTCCACTATGTTTATTATTAGTTCACCTGAAGAATGAAATAAATACAATTTGTTAGAGATGCATATTTAACTCTACGGTATAAATAGTCAAATATAACGAACATACGTGAAATGGAATGATACTAAAATCAAATTTTGAGACTGCTTTCATTCGTAACATCAGGATTGAATAAAGCTCTAAGCATAACAGGTTGACTTTGACTTTGTGCAAGAAATAAAAAATGACGCTATTTTGTTTCCCTTTTACTTATGGGTAATTGCCCTACGTAGGTGTGCAGCAGGCTATACCATAATTAGACACGCATTTTATAAAAACGTAATTACCTACTCAGTGATAAAAACCTTACCATCAGCTTGCTGCAAGGTCGGTGCTGAAGCATCTATAACGCTGACTGGCAAAGTAAGAACGGCAGCTCTACTGCGATCCAATTTCTGTGATACTGTCACTGATCCATTCCGTAACACTGTGAACCATGCACCGAATATACCTTCGGCGGTCACCTGTGAGAAAAATAACATCTATGTAAAAAAAAGAGATAAGCTTTTGACTCCCTAACACATATAACTTGTTAGTTGCTACGATACGGACAGTGTAAAATTGTTCGAAAAATATAGCCAATAAATATATTGAGGCTAATAAAAATAAATAGTAACGCGTGATACCTAATTTTAAACATTTTATGGCTTCCTCTTTAGTCTCTACCTCAAGGCTCTCATCTTGGTCCTTCATTATTCCTTGTATACCAAAATCGTATCTCGTTATAAAATTGTTTAAGAACAACTTACCTCTTTTCCATTCTTATCCACAGCCCTTATTAACTTTTCAGCTGAGATATCAAACACTAGTTGCGTAGGATCTACGATGTCAGGATCTATGGCAGTTAGAGTATGAACTATAGTGCCTAGTTCAGCGTCTGCGGACACTTCTGCTCTTTGTGTGGTTGGCGTGAAGTATGGGCGTTTGTCATTGACGTTACTAACGTGGACTGTTAGCTCGGTTGTGCCGGTTAAACTTGGCATACCTGGAAATATTTTTGCTTTAAATTGTATGCTTACTTCTTTTAAAGATTTTAGTTTCTGAAAAGTTGTTTTATTCTTTTTGTCTATTGTTAAAACTAATATCAAACTAATTAATTGACATAATCTAATATCACATTATTTTGCAGGATTTATTATAATTTTTTTAATAATATTAACTCACCCAAATCAGTAGCAGTGATCTGTATCCTATAAGTATTCTTCTTGTCATAGTCTAGTTGTGACGACACAGTGACCACCCCAGTAGTATTATCGATAGCAAACGCATCGTAAGCGCCCTTCTGTATCGCGTATTTTATTTCCGAGTTGATGCCACTGTCCATGTCGGTTGCTTGGACAACGGCTACTTGTGTGCCTGTAGAATAAAGAAGCAACATTGTAGCAGGAATGTGAAAGTCACTTGGCCTAAGAAAGACTGATGTGAAGGATGTGAAAATGTCCGTCTCGTCGGATGTCCAAGTCGACGTGAACACTTTGATTTATTTCTTCTTGTGGAATGAGAGACAGTTAAAAAGTAGGTTTGTTTATTTGGCCCACGGGATTACTTTAGCCTTGGTTGTGGATTAACAATTTGCTTAGCTTAATATTTTTCTATTTTGTGCTTAGATATATCTTACCTATAGGAGCGTCTTCAGAGATGTCAGCATCATATTTATAAAACTCGAAGACTGGAGCGTGATTGTTGACATCACGCACAGAGATTTCCACTTTACATGTAGCATTGTGAACGCCATCTGTAGCCTGAATTAGAATATTAGTTTTAAAAATTACCAGTGGTTATAACAGACATAAAATGCTGTTTTGCACGAGGATCACCACAACTTTCAGCTCAGAAGGCGGAATATTATACACAGATCTTTACTTGGGCTGGATCAGTAGAGACACCAGTCTATATCATAAAGGAACTACGTTAGCTAAGATAAAAAAAGAACTCACTAGCACAGTAAGCACGATCTTGTTATCACTGGAGTTGGTAGAGACTCCTCCGGACTCGGGGAGGACGGTTATCCTCCCGTTGAGGGGGTCGATCCAGAACGGATGGTCCTCAGGGTCGATGATGGAGTATCTGATCTCAGATGTTGTGTCTATGTCGCGGGCTTGGACCTGAGAAATAAGGAAATAATAATAAAAAATTTGTGTGAAGTTGTGTGTCAGTGAAAAATTTAGGAAAATCTCGTAAAATTTCAGACCATTTCGCAAAATACAAAAAAGATCAAACACGACCTTCAGAAATTAAAGATAGCAAAAACAAAGAAAAGGAAGGTTCCACTACCACGTGTTAAATGTTAAGGTTAATCACCTCATCACTTTCAATATTAAATAAGTTCGTTGCATAGAAGTGCGATTTACCACTTGCAACATGTGGTGTCTCTGTTAACTTGTCAACATTACCAACCTGTAGTTCCGGCTCGAACTTCACTGCATCTTCATCGATGGAAGCCTTGTATACGGGTGTAGTGAAGACAGGAGCATTGTCGTTGGAATCTGTCAGAGTTATCAGTAAGGATACACCTGTGCTTTGACCGGTACCGTCGTCATCAGTTGCCTGAAAAAAGATAATAATGTTGGAATAAAAACGTATAATTCACTGTATTTTAAAATTACATAAAATTATTTAGTCAAAGATCTTTGAATCATTTGATATGGAAAAAAATATCTTAAATTCTTAATAGAGACTGGAAATGACAAAGAACAAAGATTTTATCAGCTGTTTATCTTTTTATAGTCCGTATTTTTAACGTTGAGTTATCGATACCAACGTGTTTGCGGCCTAAAAACTGCTTTTTCTTTGCAACAATGTTATGGGCCGCAAAACAAGATGGTATCGATAACGCAACGTTAAAAAAATGGAGTATAATTAGATATTGCATTGCTTTGCTACTAGTAATAGCTTGTAATTAGTAACTTAACTTTTGTAATTGCATCATCTACGGATTTATCGTTTTTTTTTTATGGCATCTTACCTTAAGTTGTAGTGAATAGTCCTTCCGACTCTCGAAGTCCAAGCAGGGTGGCTGTCCAGGGGTGAGGCAGGGAGCTACAGTGATGACTCCGCTCTTCGGGTCTACGCTGAAGAGTTCAGCTCCATTCCCTGATAGTTGGTAGACTATTCCTTCGGTACCGAATCTGAAATAATATTGCTGGTATCAGATAATCAGAAATGACGAATGACCAAGCTGCTAAGGTCCATCAGAGAATTTTGGTGCATTTGTTACTGTATGATGCTTTGGGGAAATACTAGTAAACTGCTTTTCAATGAGACTTACCTCCCAGTATCTCTATCAGTAGCCTTGACCTGTAACACCCAGGTTCCAGCAGGGGCATTCTCAGCTACGGATGCTGTATAAGGTCCATCAGAGAACTGTGGTGCGTTATCGTTGACGTCAGTTAGCGTGATTGTGACGCTGGCTTTTGAAGATAGGCGTGGGGAGGTGTGGAGCTCTTCTGCGATTACCTGTAGAAGAAAAACATTTAAAAACCGAGTGAGAGTGAGAGATGAGTTGGGATCAGTCTTAGCCTAGTAAAGTACCTATGTCACTCCATTAAATCAAAATATAGCAAAGGGACCATTTAGAAAGGTATTTGAGAAAATTTACTACTTACTTGTAAAATAAATTTCCTCTGGTTAGGATCTTCGTAATCCAGAGTAGAATTGAGTCTCAATGTGACTGAGGCTGTGCCGGTGGCTGTTGCAGGTTCTACAATGAACGCTCCCAGCTCGTCTGAGAGACGTAGACCGAACACTGAGTTTAGACCCTGAAATATAACATAAGACACAATTTACATGACGTAAAAGTTACAAGAAAGGAAGGTGAAGAATGAGGATAATTTGGCTTTACAACATCAAGAAATGAACAAAATAAGGAAAAACAATTCAAACGTGGTCACCGACGCCTGTTAGATGTGGAATTTTACAAAAAATATCAAATTAAACTATAAGAAAACTATAGTCCTACAAATAAGATCTTACTGATGTGGACTAGACAGGTAAAGTCGTAATAAAAAAAGTATCAAGACTTAAATTAAACAAAAAAAAAATATAAAGCATATGCCTGACTGAAATAATTTCATTCTACTCAAGAGCTTGTATTATACACCTCACCAAAAGTCGTGTTTGAAACATATCCTCATACTCACGACATCAGTATCAGACACCACCATATCCAAGTTTGGCAGTGGTGTTCCAACAGGTAGACTCTCAGGGATTTGAAGACTGTATTCTCTTCGGTTGAACCTGGGAGGTTCATCATTCACATCTTTGATGGTAACAGTGATGGTAGCTGTCGTGGTAGTGAGGGGAGAGTCGATGGGGACGCCGTTAACTAGCTCTGTTGCCTGAAAGGTAAAAGATAAATACACATACTATTTATAGACTCTTATTAATGCACACAAAATTAGTCCACAATGTATTGAAATACGCCGCGTGACAAAGTATTTTGGAAAAACCTAGCAAATGATACCTCATCATAACCTTTTCGTCGACTCGAAAATCATACTTGATACTAGAAGAAGTAGTTACATACGTCATAAATGATGATGCTTACCTTAACAGTAAGATTTAGGGGTGAAGAAGGATCAGCCAATGCTTCTCTATCTAGTGGCTTTGCTGTTTTTAATTCACCTGTATTTCTGTCCAACACAAAGAAGTCCAAAGGATCTGAAATACATTGGATATTACATTATTAATTGGTGAAAGTTCGGACTTCGGGCACTTTGACTTCTAAGGTAAGGTGAGGTGAGGTGAGTTGTGGTTTGTGGTGAGGTGAGCTGAGACGAGGTGAGGTGAGGTAAGGTAAGGTAAGTTAATGTAAGGTAAGGGTGTAAGGTAAGGTAAGGCATAATGTTCATCTCACTGGTTATCAGCTCCAGAGTGATATTCCTCGGTTGAGCCCTATCAGCATCCCTGGCTTTGACCGTTAGCGCCAGGGTTCCAACCGGAGCGTCTTCAGATAAAGCCGCGCTCAAAGACCCACTAAACACTGGGGGGGAGTTCTGGACATCTACCACTTTCACTTCCACGTGTGCTGAGGAGTTGAGCGCGCCGTCCTGGTGGAAGGGAGTAAGGGTTTTAAAAATTATAAGAATCAAGCTCCTATGAAATAAGCAGATTACTATGCATGTTTTCCAGAAACTAAAGTTTTGAAGGTTACCTATTTGACGTTGCGGCAGCAAACAACTATATCCTATCTTTTCAAGTAATGAAGGTGCCATTTAAGTCGACCAAGGGATTAATTTAAAGAATTGACAGGAGTGTTCCCTGTTATTATAATATTTTTTCTGCTCTTGTCGCTTCAATTGCGGCCTGGTGGTGTGGTGAGTGAGGCAATAAATAATACATACAGTAGATATAAATTTGTATAAAAACTTACATAAGCATACAGCTGGAACTGGAAGATTTGGTTCTCATTGTAATCCAACGGCTTCTTGAGGACCAAAGCACCGGTGTATTGGTTGGCTGTCGATTGCAAGGACACCACTTCGAATATCTCGCAGGCTTCTGGCCACTAGAAGAGAAACATATATATTAAATTCCAAATTTATGAAAAAAGCCTCCGGCAGGAACTGCTTCACATCATCCGAGCCGAAATTTAGTTCCTATGCCATATTGGCAGTAGAACCCTGAGGTGGTTATTCTCAGTAGGTATATCAATCGCAAGACTCAAAGGAAAGTTCAGAAGTCAGCTCTAATTTTTCACTGGCAGTCAAGATTCGGTGGTTAAAAGGTGGTTAATGTTTAGTTATAGGGAACACCTTCAAATCTCGACTATCGTTATCTAATTCGTTTGATAATAAAATTTTAACGATTCTGCATCTACATGCATTACATGACATATCCCAAGGTGTAAAATTCACTGTTGTAAACCTAAATACTGCATTAGTATCAGTTAAAGATTGAATCTTACCTGATCATTAGGAACACATCCAACTTCAAGATTGTCTCCAACACCATCCATATCTTCTACTTCTATATTCTTCAGAATAGTTGTACCAATCTTCTCGTCTTCTGGTACATCTACTTCATATGGACTCTGTAAAAGATCATGTTAGAAAATGAACTAACTACTACTTAATTTACGAACCTCTTCAACGCATATAATTATTTATATGAAAATTAAACTGAGACTTACAATTCAAGAAATAGTCTTGAGTTACAATTTAGTTTTTTGTTCCGACAATTCATAAGATGAGGCCAGTGAAATGGCCTATCCTGATACCTACCTACCTATTTAAGTCAAAATAGATTTGCAACAAAATAGATTTGTAACAGCGGTTGTTGAACTATCTGGGTTAAATCCTTTTACACCAAATCATAATCATCCCGCAGATAATTTTAGAAGTGGTACCATGTAATTCAAATGAGTTTCAAACTTACATTCTTGAAGACAGGAGCGTTATCATTCTCATCCAGAACGATGACAGTCACTGGCTGGGTTTGAGACAGATTGTAATCAGAGTTGGGATCCTGCTCCTCTATGGAAACTTCGAACTTTATTGTGTCTTCCGCCTGTAAAATATTCCAACAAATAAATGTCAGAAGTATTTCTGTATTCAAAATGTAAGTAGGCACAGTTGATGGATCCTAGATATGTTCAAATTATTACCGATAATAAAACAGACATTTGACATGAGAGTGAAATTATAAAATGGACTTACCTCTCTATCTAAAGGTTTGGCTAGAGTGACATCACCAGTCTCAGGATTAACAGTAAACTTATCAGTAAATTTCAGTCCATATAAAATCTGAAAAAGAAAACAAAGATTCAGTAATGCTCATAAAATAAAATTTGGAAGGTTTTTGTATTTATGTTATCTTCTCTCATTTAGATAAATCGATCGATTGATGTCCGATCTCTTTATTCTTTGACATTTTTATTTTGTTGTAGAAACTTACTGGGAATCCTTCAGGGTCCTGCCCCTCCAGCCTGTAAACTTTTGTTCCAACTGGCGTGCTTTCCGAAAGGGCGAGGTTGTTCATGTCTTTTATGAATACTGGCAACATGTTGGCTGAACCTGGAAGTATAAAATGGATATAATCCGTTAAGTACTTAAATAAACTAACCTAACCATTTGTTCGAGTTATTTATTCCTGATAGTGATGAACAAAACTTAAAGTAATCAGGTACAAAAGTTTTTTTTTTATTTGTACGGGTTTTGGAATAAATTTTTGATTGGTGTTCTCTTGACTAACTCTATATTAGTCCATATGTGATTGATTCTTCCATAGGAGTGATAGTAAAACATAGAATGTGCCAGCTGCTTGAGATAGAGTCAACAAAAAGGACAAATTTTTATTAGTTAGCGGAGTTCCCTTTTGGTGTTCTAGAATGGTGCTCAATTTACGAAAGGTGCTTATGATTTTTTGATTTATAGTTGGAAAGGAGAAGGCAGTAACAAAAAGTGTTAATTTGCCGACCGTTACGCTTTCCGGCACACAGAGATGTAATGAACTTGTTTTTGGAAGAAACTGCCAAATTAGAGTTTGTGTTCCGCTCTAGGTTTGATGAGTTGGTACCGTTGTTTCTGTGATAGCCAAAATGGGGTTAAAAACTGAGAACTAAATGGCGCCACTGTTGAGTGTTCCTTTTTCCTCTGATTGGTCAGTAATCTGTCAATATCAATATCATTGTCAGTCATTGGTCTCTTTTGGATCACTCAACAGTGGCGCCATCTGCAATTAGCTTTGCGTTTTTATCCCCATTGCTATGTATATTTGGTTAAAATCAATATTATTATTATCTAGACTTTTTATCGAATGTAGAGTTAAGTTGTCAAATTGATTATTTGGCTCTTGACTTACGTCTAGACATGGGGTGACCGAGCTAGAGTCAACTAAATATAGAGTGATTTATCCAGAAGCCCAGAATCCCATATCATTTACATACTTAAATGAAATAATCAAGCTGTTTATGTAGAAAAATAATGTACCTACCTATTTAAATTCGTATCTGTTTGGACCGGGCGGACGGAAAAACACTAATCCTTCAAGAAAATCACTTCTTTATTCTTTCAAAATTAGCCATGGATAGTTTTATTATTTACTTTATTAAAAAAAAAAAATTACCTAAGGTAAAACATGTCGCCGTCCACAGAACCAGCCACCGCACTGCCGCCATGTTGTATCTGAAACAAACCAACACTCATATTTAGTCATAATATTAGCATTAGCATTTCAATACATTTGAAACAAAGACTCAGTTTTCACGGAGCTTTCTACTCGTTTACTGAGGATTTTGAAATGGTTAGAAGTATGTGGATATGGTAAACTTATTTATGTTGCAAGTTCTAAAGAAAGCTTTTGTTTTGAATATGGGTAGAACGTAAAACTAAAGTTTACAGGATTCTCTACTGCTGAGAAAACACAAAATGACTTGAAAACATACATTTTTGAGAGCAAACAAATAGATAAAAATGTTATATTTATATTATAACACAAAATGAAAAATCAAATAATACAAGAAACAAATAACAAAATCAAAATATGTAAACCAAATTAATCGTCTATAGTAATTTTTTTAACTCGAGTGGAAAAAACAAAAGCGAATCGAAAATGCGTGGAGAGAAGAGCGCATTGCGTGTTCAAAAGTGGCCAGTAAGAAATAGTCTGTCTAAAGAGGTCGCATGTAACAAAAAGTATCGTCGATTACTAGGCGTTTTACGCTCTGCCTACCCTGTAAGGGATAGAGGCGTGACTTTATGTACGTATGTATTACCTTTTACATAACTTTTAAATCAATTTTAATGATTTCCAGTAAGATAAGAATAAACTTTCCACTAAGTTTATAATTTCTACTAACTACTAAATCAAATTCCAGATAAGACATTAATAGTCAACTCAATGACCATCAAATTGCGCAGAAAATTAAACGCAGTTACCAGCTAATGACCTAACTCAGCAAGTCACAGTAATTTGACCTGCCATTTAACCTACTAATATGACAGACACTAAGTCTAGATCTCTGAGACGAAGGTAGGTAGTAATTAATTGTGTCCTAGGTCCTAGTGGGTAACCTAAATTTGCTTCTAGGTATTCCGAGGTTGACTGGAAAATCTAGTAAGCAGAGGAACTTAGTGTTTCGGCGTTTTACAATACAATTTAGGCTGACAACTCTCTACAAAAATACAGAAAGCACAAAATCCTAATTTGAAATAAATTCCCCTTTAAATTGACAACAACGTAGAAAAAGTGGCTTTTATGTTATCCCTTATGTTTGCTACCTACCTACCCTGCATAAGGGATATAGAGCGAGTACGTATGTAGCAGGAAGTAAGGGGCTATAGTCAATTAGGAATAATTCCTCCAATGGACTTCATTAACAGTGGTCTGTCACTGTTCAAGGACCACCTTGACCTGTGGCCGATTGGCACGACCTTGCGTCTCCAATCTGACTGATCTGAACTCTACCGGAGATTAGAGAATCAACGGTCTATTGACTAGGGTCCAACTATAGGGGACCTAATATCTAGCTCAATACACTTTCTAGTTATATCATAGGTATACCACCTTGACCTGCGCACGATTGGTACAACCTTGCGTCTCTGATTTGATAGTAGAAAGTAGGTAAAATGTTTGGTTAACCAAACTAAGGCCCGTATTTATAATCAGCTCTCAAGAGTGACAGCTAGTTTGAGTTCGTATTGGAAATGTCATTTCAGTACAAAACGACCTGTCAAATCCATACTTAAGATTGCTCTCAATCTTGAGAGCGCTTTATAAATACGAGCCTAAAAGTTAATAGCATTTACACACCTTAAATAATACAGTCTTTTCCTCGTATGTTCGCTAGTGCACAATTTTTTGATGACTTTCCAGCTAATTGGCTAATAACATTTTAGTATCTTAGTTTGTTGACTATAATCTTTGTCCTTATAGATTCACTATTATCGTTGAAAAAATATTGTAATACGCACATAGGTACATACATGCTATAAAACATTTTGGAATCAAATATGTATTTGCCATTTTCTCACTACTGAACTAAAGCACTCTTGAATTGTGTAATAATGAACTATTTCTGTCACAACTATCGACACACATTTCAAAGTTGGTATCTTTGTCAATTGAATTCTCATGAAAGTTTGCAAAACCATCAGTTTTTATCACACGTTGAGTATAAACTAACTCATACATGACATAATTGAACACATTCTACTTAATGTCAATAGGATAAAACAAACGATAGGTGGTTGAGGTTGATAATGATAGCAATTCGGCGTTGCAAAAGACACGATTATTTAATGTTAGTCCATACATGCCATTTTCTATCATGAAAGAACAGAAAGGGATGGAAATAATTATTTTAGGTCTTATTTAGTTAAGTCATGTTCTTACCAAATTACTGCCAATGTCAATAATTTAACAATAATTATAAAACTCAATTTACCTAAATAATGAAAACAAAATGTTAGATTGTAATTTAAATAAATTAAATGCCTTGTAATTACTTACATAATTCAACAATATACCTATTGTCCTTAATTGATCAAAGAAAAACAATTTGGCATGACAATCAATCTCATGGTACTTATTTGAAAATACTATACGGACTAAAAAAAAAATATGATTTATCAAATCTTACACGGGTTGTAAGGAACAGCGTACCAGAAACTAATAGGGATTGGTCAGACAACGAAACTGAACAACTTTCATCAGGAAATTCTTTCAGGGAATGAATAAGATTGACATTCCCATACAAAATGACCACCTCAATCAAGCAATATTATTGTATGAGCCAAAAAAAGAAACATTTCCTGAAAGAATTTCCTGGTGCAATTTGTTCAGTTTCATGGAGTGCAACCCCTATCAATTTCTGGTACGCTGTCCCTTACACCCGGTATTTGTAATTTTTGAAATTATGATACAAAAAAATACGTCATATTTAAAGGATAATATTATAGTCAAGTAAATGATCAGACATGGATCTAATAATTTTTCAAACAACCTCGAATTTGCAACGACGTTAACTGTCAATTATTTTGTCATTATCTTTGGTTAGTTAGATCCAGATTGGTGCCGATATCAAATTGTTCTAACAACCGAACGAAAGCAACCGTGAAATGGAACGTGGTTATATCTTGTGGTGCAAATAGATGAGAAAGGCGTTTACTACTAAACTAAAGCCCGTATTTATAATCAGCTCCCAAGAGTGACAGCGAGTTTGAGTTCGTATCAGAAATGTCATTCCAGTACAAAATTACCTGTCAAATCCGCACTCAATATTGCTCTTAATCTTGAGATCGCTTTATAAATACGAGCCTAAGTATACTGGGTGTAAGAGACAGCTGCAAAACTGATAGGGGTTGCCCATTCAACGAATCTGAACTACATTCACCAGTAAATTCGTTCAGGAAAAAAAAAAGTTCTCCTTGCAAAATTACTGCCTCGATCAAACAATTATTTGTATGGGGAAGCCAGTTTATTTTTCATTTCCCGAAAGAATTTCCTGGCGAAGTTCAGTTTTGTTGACTGAGAAATCCTTATCAGTTTGCGGGAAGCTGTCTCTTACACCCCGTATGGCATGTCTTGTTTGTTTAATAGAGAAATCAAAAGCGGAATGTTAAAATAGAGAGCACGCTAAATAATGTCGTTAATTTAAGGCATCAAACGTAAATTTTCAGTGTTTCTTATGTATTTTGAGACACTGTACCTACTAATTAAAATAAAATGAGAAATTATACCAGAGCGACAAAAAAAATCTTAAAAAGTTTATTTACAAATTACTTCCCTTCCATTTGGCAGGATTTCCGGATAATTTAAAATACATAATAATCTTTATGTTTTCAAAATATTTTACTTCAAACAATAAGGAGATAAAGGATGTTTTAATATAACTATGTCTTTGTTAGTAATATGGACAAATAATATTATGAGACGGAAAGTTTGGTAATCATAATCATTGTTCACCTGTGTAAACGCAAAATCATTTTTGTAAGAAAAGAAAACGGCTTAATTATTACCTAAACACGCTACTACGGTAACTTATTTAAAATGATTCCATTTGTAAGTATTACCTACCTACCATGGACGAAGTTAGTTCGACAATGATTCGAATATAATCGAATATAATAAGTAAATTCCTATAACTTGGACCACAGGTTAAATAGGTTAGGAGATTAAGTTTCGTTATGCAGCCTACACACTTCGCTGAAATAAGTAAGTGTACTGTGGCTTACCGCTCTAGCTCCACAATAGTGTCTGTACTTTGACTGGGTTTACTTTCTCTTTCAACACTATACTAAAATAATCTAGTCAAGTCAAAGTCTTGCTCTATTTAACATAATCAATCATAATCTCCGCGCAATAGTAAATACATAGGGTAGTTTAACAATTTTCAATTAACTGTTTTATTCACTGTGATATCAATTTAATTTACTTGAATAATTGAATCGAGGGTTTCAGTGTATTGCAATAAGTTGGCAATGGGCTGACAACCTATAACTATGGAATCACAGGTTGGTTCTAAGATGACTCACAGATTTTGTTAGACGTAGCGAAAACGCTTTTTTATGCGTTTATTGACGCTTTGCCTACCGCGTAAGAGAAACAGGCGTGACTTATAATACCATAGTACTTACAAAACGTCCAGGGATTTACCTGTTGTCTGATGCGTATTTTTGTAAAAAAAAATAAGGTTCGCTCTACAAAAGTTATGAAGGGGTTGCAAAGTTGGCTTTTTTGACGATTTACGCAAAAGGTGCACGCCCTACACAACAGAAAAAAATTGTAGCCATGGTATTAGAGCTAATATTTTTTCATTTGGGTTATTATGTTCTCAACACTTGTAATCGATAAGACTATGGTTTCTAATGCCAATGTTATGATTTCACAAGTCAAGGTTTATAAAATATCTAACCGATATCTTGGTTATTAGTTGCAGTGAGAAGTAATTAAAATAATCTACCTATACTTAATTAGCAAATAAAGATAAAAATCTTGGCCTAGCCTTCGTAATATTCTCTATTTTAACCAACAATATAACTCTCCAAGAAAATAAATTTTACGTTTTGTTTTGCACCTTAATGTTATTAACAACATTGAAAATCAAAAATGCAACAACCACCTACAACCTACAACCACTAGAATTCTTATGAACCACTTGCAATATTATTTTAAAAATTATGTTACAAAGATGCACTTTAATGATCTCAACACTCCCAGCTGCATTACTTGAATCTAAATGGAACACAAGTAAACAAAGAAGTTGTAAAGGTACGAGATCATATAATCATAGCGAGTTCAGCAATGAGACAAATAATTTTCTCCAAACCATTGCACGCATTGCAACAAATCAAACTATCGATTATCACAAAAAGCCCAGCATCCGACGTAAAGCCACATTCACACGATATAGAACCGCGAACTATGTCGTCTGCGCGGGCGCATGATGCAACTAGCGAATATTGTGCAACCGCCCTATTGTTCTCATATCGTACACTGTTCTGTTTTAGAGTATGTGTTGCAGATGAATTTTAATTGGTCTTTTTTTGAAGTGATTTACTTCACTTTGGATTTTTCTATAATAATGTGCGGTGTTGAGTTTTCTAACTTTAATCCCAGTGCAATATAGGTATTCATTTTTAGGGTTTTTGTAATAGTGCGTTAATCTATTTTTTCATTAAAATTATCACCGGGTTTTACCTTCTTCCGAAACTAGCTGAAAGTTACTTCATTCATAGGCCTTTACTTACGTCTATGTTAAATGATTTAAACAAGTTTTACAACTTTTACACCCAAAAAAAAAAACTGGGCATCCTAAACCTCTAGGGCTCACACCACACTTCGGCTTAGAACGTTGTCTAGGGTATGATTAGAGACAATCCACCCTAAACGTGCCGATATGGCATCTAAAGGATCTTTCACTACCCTACAGCAGGATGCGCTCTTACTTGAAGGACCTGAGGAGTATAAGCCCGCATACGCAGCATGCAACGGTTTAAAAGAACGTGTCTAGGACAGTATTAGTAATGCGTGTGAATTTCTCCTGTTCAGATCTCAGTATTACGAACGTGTATATGACACACCTTATTGACCTTGCCACTTTCGCAACAGCTTATTTAAAATCTTGCAATGTTAGGTACTGGTTCGCACCTGGTATTTGCGTTGCATACCTACCTACTTGCAGTTATTTCATTAAGTTATAGAATAGCACAGGTCGGTCAGGTCAGGCCGTATAGTTTTATCTTGTAACTATAATATATCAAATTTGGACGTAGGTTATTTGCCTTAATTATTTATTTTCTTTTGCACATTCTCATTAATTATGTTCGATTCTCTTCGTACTGGATCACGGGATTAGTGTTATCAATTTCGGTTGCTAACTAGTGAATGTCCTCTGGGTTTCTCTGAATCTCACCCATAAGGTGCAGCATTGTCACATCTTTGTAAACTTTGTCATTTCGCACTTTATAAATTTTCCAAGCAGCCCATGTTTAGGATTTTTTATTTAACTCTCGAGCATTTTATTATTTGCTTTCCTACCTTATCTAGTAAATGATTATTTCTAATTACAAATATTTCCTAATTGTTAATTAAAATAAACACAGAATCGATCAAGAATCAAACCTAGAACCCTTGACACACATACACAAAGACTACCCAAACATCATCTAACTAACGGTTCCAATCTCTACAACATGTCCAAAATTAGCACTCAAACAGAAATGGTCACAATACCACTCAATGGCTGAACAATGTCTGTACCGTTGTACAATCTATCACATATTCAACTAAATCTTCTTGAATATAGCCTTTATTACAAGGCCATTAAGTTCTAAGTAGCATTTTAGTGGTAGGTAACATAAGTGGTTATTCGTACACTTTCAATGCTGAATCAGAACTGTGTAAAACTTACGCAATTTTCTATGACTGACCGTTTAACACAGTGTTGAATGAAAAAAGTATGTCCGTGGACGAAGAATATGTGAATGTGTGAACATAAGTCACCTTTTAGGGCGTTCGTGCTCTCATCTATATTAGATTCGTATCCAATTCGTATAAAAAAGACATATAAAACGTATATGGATGGCAGAAACTGTAATACAATATTAGCAAAAAGCCAAATCAGTATTTGCACACAAATTACCTTTTATCAAAGTTTCAATAGTTCACATTATTATGACAAGGTTGGATTTGACTTTGATTTGTTGTTTTGACGTAAGCATTTTATTTATTATGTTTGATTTGAACTTGGCCTAGGTCATGTCATGGTCACCTATGCGCTATCTATGCTCAATTAAATTCAAACGAAAGCTCAAAAAAAAAAACTAAGTAGTCTTTATAGAAATCACCAAAGCATATCAGTTAACATTACAAGTTATGGACATAGCATTATGGAACAGTACTGTTCGTGCAGTTGACCTCCAATTGGTGCACTTAGCCTACCATTACCATTACCTTACAGTTATACGGAATTGTAGCTCTCTTCTTTCTGCTGCTTCTAAAAATATAAAAAGAACATTGGTACTACAATTTTCTGGTACTTATTACAGATAATTAGAGGTACTTCCTCTCCGTGCAGGGTGGACTAAATGTGAAAAAACCATAACAGTTTTTTTTCCTTCTTGGGAACGCTTAATGACAATACTGATACTCAGGTATTCAGGTATTCATTCAGTCAATGGGCTGACAAGGCCTTAACTTCAGCTAGATGCTCCTAAAGATTAGTCGGACGCACACAGCGAAAACTCTACGTACCTATCTATAGTCCGCTCAAATTCTAGATCTACAATATTCTTATGCGTATACGCCATCAAATATGGCATCTACTTTGACTAGAAATGTTAAAAAAATGTAAATAAGATAGCCATTGAGAAGGGAAGTAGAAGAAATCCCACGGTAACACAGGATCCATCCGTAGGTATTAAATAGCAAAACCCCGTTAGTAATAACATATCAAGATCACTGAAGTACAACGATGACCTCTTTGATTCCCTGGGTAAACTAGATAGCCCTTGATAAAAACGAGAAAATTCTTGAATAAAAACAGAAACTTGTAATCAAGAAATGAATACATAATAATTAATTCACCCTTTGGAATTAATTAAGAAGTAATTTCAGTAGTTACTATCATAAACTATCATAGTAGGTACTATCATATATTCTGTGGTTATAGCATGCTGTGTTATAGCCATGGACTAGTATATATTTGTCTATGGTTATAGGAATAAAATTATCTTATTTTATTTTTATTAAAATATGCGGATTTATTTTTGAACTAAAGGAAAGAACAACAGGATAAATAATTAGAGTCAACAGTAGCGAAGCCTTCATTCAAAGATAATGCTAGCATTGATAGTAGTTTTATCGCAATGTTTTCTATCCTGATTCCAATCTAGAAGAAAGTACGCTATCAATGGCCTTTTCATCTTAACAGTAATTTTAAACAGCGTCTGGTTAAAGGCAGCGACGTTCATGGCTGCATAAGCCTATTCTGGAGCGGCAGAGGCGACCACATTTGCGACACTGCAGAGTTTGCGGGTTTCGCCTTCTGTCTCGCTTTTCAACGAGTATACTAAACCAGACGTTATCATGAATAGTACGACCATCCAGAGTGGCCTTTCTCCATGCATCACGATCTTTTCATGTGTAGTTTTAGTTTGTTCCACCCATTGCCATTCTACCATTTGTGGACTAAGAGGAAACGCCGCCCTTCATCTTAACTGACATGATTAGTTACAGCATCTACTTAGTAAGGTTTTCACTCAACACTGTTTATTATATTATACACTATGTCATCCATGGCCTCACAATGCTGGGAAGCAGGTTACCCATTTGTAAACATGAATAGCTTCTGTATGGGTGAGGCCAGAAAATACGCGAGAAGCGAATTAGAAAAGGCGTGAATCCCAGATGGTCATTTGGTCCAAAAGTAAAGCTTCATTCGAGGGAGATCTAATAAGTCGACTCAACAGAAAATCAACAGACAATAGGCAGAGCTACTATGAACTGAAGATAACATTTTTCACTCCGTCTCTAATTTTCCTATACGAACTCTCCTCTGCGTCACGTTTCTTAATGAACTGAATCATAGAAGAAGTAAAACGGTTCTAAAGGTTTGCCAGTGCATCTTTACCGCCAAGCATAGTAAATCATTGGTATAGTTATACCCTCTCTACAAAATGTTTTACATCCTGGCCCTCCACGAGACACCTGTGAGGGTTTCGATTAATGGTAATTTCAACAGCTGCTGGGCCACGATAGACATTTTATCACACATATATGTCAATTTGAATGAAATTTGACAGATAAGTAAATGCGATGTATTCGCTATCGCGCGGCAGCATGCTACGGGGGCTGATACGATACTCGTATATTATATTTTTATTAAGGTAGTTTAGCTGAGCTACTCGCTAATTTCATGGCCTCATTACCTTCCCAAGCCATGCGAGGCATACAAAACAAGCGATTGTGCTTAATTGTGCAAATGGTACCTTCTTGGTGATCTTTCAAGGCAGGGAACCATTTGGTTCATTGTTGTTTGTTATGCAGATGGCGGTGAGTTACGCAAAGAATTTTAAGGTTACTTATTTTAAGTTTGTGGAATGTTAATCTTGGGAAAATTAAATGATAAGATAATTGATTAAGTAAAACATAGAATTGTAACTAGGTAAAAATTATACTTTCGAGTAATTTCTTGCACTTATCTTTTGCATCCATCGCAAGCACCCATCGTCCAAAAAGTCCCAAGCTAACAAATTATACATACTTTACTTAGTTAGACTGCATATGGCAGACCAAAACATCAAACTATGATATAATGACGTTACTAACGCATAAGACGTAATCCAGCTAGATCCGACATAGCCAACCTATTGCATACGGGAAGTATCGATCGATAATCACGCAATGCAGCAAGAAGATATTACTTTCTTGGTTGGGTATACAAGAGGGTCTTATCGATATGACATGAGGACGACGGAAAACAGAAAGCTTCTCGGGGCCGGATTTTGTAGCCGGTGGGTAAAGAACCACCTTGTTCCTAAGCCAAAAAGTTTCTCACAGAGGCTCCCATGACCACTTATGTGGGATTGTTTAGCTGGATTTATCCAAAGGTCTGCTCGTTGACCAGTCAGCCTTTTTGTACCGATCTGAGGTCCATTCTAGGAGGTAGATCCCGTCATAGAATCTCATGTTGCCATACCATAATCATAAAATTTTGCGCAACACACAATTTCCTTTTTTTATGTAAAACACCATTGAAACCTGAAGCCGCAACACACCACCTGAAACAGACTCTTGCATAATATTGCTCATTATGAACTGGACACGGACGGATGGCATTGTTCGTTTTACAAATGGAGTTGGAGAGAAAACGAGAGCGAAGTCTCAATGTTTTTGGACATGGTCATGTTTCAGATGGACTTTGAGAATAAACCTTTGTGTTTTTTAAACAAAGAGTGTCTTAGTTAAGATATTCAAGCTAGGAGACTCAATTTAAAGCGCGCTGTTTGTTTCGCTAGCAGGGCATACTTAATACTCGTATTGTCAGGGTAAGCGTTCCAATCCATAATAACAATAATAAGATTTCCATCAAAAACTATGTCACCTTTAGCGAAAAGTCTGTAAAACATATCAGACATGCCTGGTATGACGTATTTATTAAATCTTCTTCGAAACGTGTTTTCAAGCACGTTCAACTAGTACCTGCTTCATCTGAATGAGATAATGGAAATAAAGATCTTTTATATTCATCATGTGTTGTGTTGGCCTATTGGTTATACAAAGGAAGATTTGTAGGTATACGATCTAAAATAACACTTGTGCCTATTTACCTACTAGCTTGCTATTAAGTTTTTGATTGAACAAATTATTAATTATTTAAGTTAAATAATTCTCGTGAAATGACCACCAATGATCTTCCTTCTTAGAAAATGGATAAAAGTATTGTTTTTAGTCATATTCATTCTGCACAATTCTATATTTCTCATGTGTTAGGGTGTAAAAAAAACTGCGTTCATTTAAACCACCTTCTACTGATGATCATGAACCAAACAAATTTTCCAGAGAACAAAAATTTTAGCTCGAATAAAAATTCCGCCTTGTCCATACAAAACTGCAGGTCCCGGAGAACATCTTTGTATGGAAAAGCTATCTAGTTGTTTGGTATCATCAGTAGAACATGTGGTTTAAAGAAACGCAGTTCTTTTTTTACACCCTGTATTGTGCTGAGTACCTACCCCAAAATAAACCAAGAGTGACAATAATGCCAAAAAGAAGGATAAATAATTGGTAATTCATAACAATTTTACTTAATCAAATAAAAAAGTACTTATGTAGGTATGTTTATGTACTTACTATAACAAGTCTAAGTGTTTGTTATGAATGGCAAGTATTCTGATGTGACTGATACAGTTGTTTATACTAAATGCAGCATGTGGCAAGGTCGTCTTGTATGTATTATTCCATTATTCAATTATAGACATACATACATACATATAATCACGCCTTTATTCTTAATGGGGTAAGCAGAGCTTACGATCTAAACATAGGTCGTTCCGCCATGTCTGACAAATTTTGAGGGTTATTCCAGATGGATCTGTATATTGCTATAGTGACAGGTTGTCAGCCCATCACATCCAAGCCCTTAGCTGATTTTTATAATATTATTAATTATAGACTATCTTAATGTTAAAAACACTTGAATGTAGGTAAATATTTAGCATAATTATAAAATTGCCCGCAGAAATTTCAGAAAAAGAAAAACTCAAACTTAATTCAAATTACAAATTGATGATTGAATTGAAATTATTCTGACCTGTCACCACGTGTTCATATAAATACATTAATAATGAAATACATTTTTTTCTAAGGTTTTCTCGTGAAAAGTAGCCTATTCTAAAACATAACCTATTGTGTTTTATGATTATGGCACTTATATGACATGTTTGTTAGTCCAAGATATTTAATCAAATAAACTAACAACTTATTTACTTTTCAATCGTGATAAGTTATCTAGGTGCTTTCCTAGAACAATATTTACATAACCCGAACAGATCTAGGTAGAACAAGCACGACCTAAAGCATACAACATTTACCTTTAAAACAAGTTCCTGTCTAAACAACTTTCTTGTAGGGTTTACGTAAATCGGAACGTTCAATTTCTAGATTAGGTCTGAGTTTAGGTCTTGTTGGTTCAAAGATATTATATAAAATATAACATTATGTGATATTGTATAAAACCACTGATTTGAGAAGGCGCAAATATTTCTTTTTCAATCGTGATTATACTATTTTTTATTGTAAACTTTACACATTATACCTACTTATTTTTCAACAACCGTGAAATTTTATGTTAAGTGCCTATTTTCTTTTAATCAACTTTAAATGAGTACTGCTTCTTCCTTTAACATTTTAATTAATGAATTTTTTGCAAAAGCTGTTCCCAGGCTTCAAAAATTCTTCTTTTAACAACCTCTACATGCATTCCGAAGCACGGAAATACCAGTACCGGTCATTCACGTTTCCCGATGATTCAAAATGTTCAACGATATTTTCAACTACCGCTATTTTCGACTATGCCCTTAAAATCTCCTTCCCAATCGGGTTTTAGTCGAGAAGGAAGCCAGAATGGCAAAATCAGCATTTGCTACGATCCGCTACACTCCAACTTTAAACCTTACTCTTATAAAATGCACTCTATGTTAAAGCAGTGAATTGATTTGAGGTGTGTGTTAAGTTGTACTGGATCGCACAAACCGGTCTTATTAATATTATGGTTACGCATTCTTTTGCAACTACTGTCCAGTTTGATGAGGTTATGTTAGCAGCTGTTTTATATGGACAACTTAGTTTATTTTTTAATTAAGTAAATTTCCCCTTGTGGCTAATGGAACACAGTTCAGGCATGTGTGTGTATCATGATTTATAAATGGACGTATTTGAACATTTTGGTGTTTGCAGAATCTCATTTTTTTTTTTTAATTCTTGTAAGAAGTTTCTTAGGCTGATCGACAAAATAAGCTTTTTTATGCGTTGAAGATGTGAGGATATGACCTCGGCTCTTAAAAAGTTAAGTAAATACGACGTTTAATATTGAACCACCTATGAGCAGTTATTTGGCTAAAATATGTTTGCTAAGGTTCAAGAAACCTTAAAATATCTTAAACAAAAGTACCAAAACGGACTCCTTAGGGGCGGTCCCATCAAGTTATAAACGAGTTTATGAGAAGATAAACAGTGTGTCAAAAATTTCGATCCCACGACCATCTTTTTTAGGCATTTTTGTATGGGAAACCATCTGTTTACAAATGGTTTACGAGTGGTTTGCGTTACCTAATGGTTTACGAGGGGTTAATCATACATGACACGAGTTTAGCTTTAACCATCCCGTTGGCAAGGCAACCATGGTGACATACGTCCATAAATGACTTCTATTGTCATTTCTATTTGGGCCGTATTTAAATTTAAAATCGTTTTTCTGAAAAATACAAAGCACAGACAGAAACTTTGAATGCAGAAATAAAAACAGCAAATTGGAATCTCTAGAACAAACCCAAAAAGTTCAAAGTTTTATAAACATTTTTAGTGACTGTGATCATAGTACCTATGATGTTCAACAATAATGAATGACAATATGTAAACATAACAAACACGTAAGTAAATTTTGATATGTTAAATCATGATATACCATAGTAATAAACGAAATAAAGGTACAAAATTAGTGACTATTCCTAGGTAGGTACTGAAAGAACTTGCGATAGATTTCATTCACCTGCATCCAAGATTATTTAGCCCTTCTGCAAAAATGCTATTCAAGTTGATACCTATCATCATTTTCCTAGCCTTCCGCAACCCAGAAGGGAAACCAGACCTAATCTTAGATTAGGTTACACAACCTTTGACCTCCTGCCAAGGAGGCCGCGGCCCTATTCACTACACCATCTGGGCTTCCTACATCATCCGGGCTTCTCAAGTTGATACCTACCTATCATATTTTAATATTTATTTGTATGTTTTATTATTATTAGCACGGACTAAAGGATGAAGTGGACATTGCTGCTGCTTTCTGTTTTGGGAAGATGATGTACAAATCCCTATAATACGCTACACCTACGTTTATTTGTCGCGTGTACTGTATGTATTTTAGCTATTCCGCAAACAATGTATTGAAGTTGATTTGATTCCTATGGCAGACGCATATAATGCTGGGAACTAGGAGACGATTTAAAAACTCTGACATCAGAGTTCATCGGGTCACACTTAGACTCGAAGAAGAATATTTTGTATAGGTATAGGACCCAATAATTTGTTTTTAGAAGTTAGAAGTTCCTTCATTTTATGCTGCTTGTGCGTATAGGAACCTAATTAATTGTAATTTAGTTGTTATTCGATTATATTCCTAATATTTGTATCTTGTTCCAGCCTTTAAGAAGATAACAAATAATAACGTTGTTTACAAAAGAAAAGAAAGTATTGATACAGAGGTATTTACAACTAAGTTAATACCTAAGTAACTGCCTTGCCTGTGTGGTGCCGGATTAGAATAGCATCACCCCATCACTTCCTGCGGGTGTCGTAAAAGGCGACTAAAGGATTAATCCAGGGAATGGGCAGCAGCGTTCCCTGTTATACCCGCCTGCCAAGCGTGGTGAGTATGGCATATACCCCCAATTTTGGGGAGGCCTATGTCCAGCAGTGGACTGTTGTGGCTGATGATGATGAACTGCCTCTGCGGTCTGTTGGTCTGAGCATGATATTATCTATTTATTTCTCATTGAGATTCTCCCCAGTTTGGTTAGAGCAATATAGGCTGAAGCCCTTCTTGACAATTAAATAAACCAGACATTTTGCTTTCTTGGCCTAATTACTGATTCTGACTATCTGCCACAGTCATTCCAGATCTTTTGCTCCATGCTTTTTCTAAATGGGCAAAAATTCCATAGAGATATAGATAACTATGTGTACCTAGCTATTCGTAATATCTTTTTCTGAAATTCCTTTTTGTTTTTCAGTGTTTTAAAAAAGAATTCCGTGCTTCGGAGGGCACGTTAAGCCGTCGGTCCTGGTTGCTGTCTTCGATATAGTAGTTGTTACACAAACCATGTGAGAGGCCTATTTAGCTGTGCTATTAGGTGGTTCACAATGCTAACACCAGGATTCATCGGGTCTATCGACTCGAAACCCACATGACAGAAGAAAAGTGTTTTGTATGGTGATGAAATGGTTCTCTCGATTTTATATTTGAAGTGGTTGTTACGTTCAGAAAACAATTTATTATTTATTACAAAAATTATACAACATGTTAAGAACAAATTAGTTTTTATTTTATAAACCAATAAATAAAGTAATTTGTCAAAATTATAAATCTTGTTTATAAAGGGAAAGGTTGCTCTTCGTCTGATTTTTTGGCTACTGGTGCTTCATTCTGTATACCTATTTTATCCACTGAGTCCTTTGTCTACTTGAATATCTCACACGGTTGTATTTGAGGATTATTTAATATAGGATTG
The DNA here is from genome assembly GCA_029255725.1 of Scrobipalpa atriplicella. Lineage (NCBI taxonomy): Eukaryota > Metazoa > Arthropoda > Insecta > Lepidoptera > Gelechiidae > Scrobipalpa > Scrobipalpa atriplicella. The sequence continues at coordinate 56,800 of JARACY010000072.1, forward strand.
GTTGGTATTCTTATTGGCAAATTATAAATCAAAATAATACGGAAAATCCTTTGAAACAAACCAAACGGACACACTTGACAGAAAGTAAAATGACACAATGTCACAGGCCATAGATAAAATAACTGCTAGCAGTATAAATCAAAAAAGGATTTACTGTAAAATATTTCATTTTATAACATTAATTTACATAAACTAGTTAACTTTATAAGTAAAAATAATAAAAATAATCTTCATGAATGATCAGAAGTTAGATTAGAGACCTCTTTGAACTTCGTAATGAAACGATAGAAATTAATAATCATAATCAGTCATAATAAAATCTTTTTGCTTTTAAAGTTCCTGATACTAAATAAATAGGTAGGTTACCTTAGAGTTTTTATTATGAGCCTGATACTCACTTTTTAATCACAAAAAGATTTTCATCTGAGACTGCAATGAACAAAAAAAAGGGTGATCATGAAAGTAGGTCAAATATTTTTTTGAATGATAACTGCTTGAACGATAAAACGCTCAAAGGAGTATCATTAATGTCCTTTTATCATAGCCACAGAATATATAATCAAGGCTTGACCCGATTGGTCGATCATAGGTTTAGGCATGGTTTAGGCAGGAATCTGGAGGGAACGAAAGTATTAACCAAGTTTTCAAGAAAGTTTAGCAATAAACCATCTGTAAACAGCTAGTCTAAACTGTTGGTGGGCTCCAGCCTTACAAGACGAATTGGTGGCATTTCATTTAGGCATTAGCGAATTTCTGCGTGACAATTCTGTCTATTGTGTGGTTGGCAGCATAAAAATTGACAATTTTACAGTTCATACGACATACTTAGTGAGATTTCCGTGATAGAGAAAAACACATTTTTAAGGTGGAACGTACTTTTGACGAAGTCCAAAAATATAAGTTAGAATGTGGAAGGAAGGAAGTAAGCGAAGTATCTACGTGTGCCTACGTAGAGCGATATGAATAGTTGTGTCAAATATTTAGGTGATGAATAACATTAGATCGTAGAAGAGTGATGCTTCTTAGAAGCAGGTATTGTATATTTCTATAGAAGCGTTCGAGAGCCCATCTAAATTGAATTACAAAGAAATCCTCAGGGCTCTTTACTGAACCTATTTAAAATAACTCGAAACCCACACGACTGAACGAAAATGATAGAGTTATAATAGGTTCTCTAATTGGCCACATTAAAACGACTTATGCACTTCTTTCCGCAAATTAAATTTATTAATTCTAAATTCCGGATTCTTTTACAAGTCATCATTCCACAAACCTGATTTCCATACTACAGAGCCTTATTGCAATATGATTCAGACATGAGGTTTCGCAGACAAGACACTTGGATCTGAGAGAATGGCAGCGGACCTTTCGGCAAGGACGTTACTTCACACCATACACTCCAATACATCACTACTAAGCTACTTTAAGAGCAATTTTCAACTCTATTATTAAGAGAAAAGTGACAGTTAAGTAAATGTTTAGATGTTAGAGACTGTACGATGTCCGCCGATTATCCACCGCATTGATACAGTCGAACTTTGAGCTCGAATTTGAACTCTATTAATAAGAAAGTAGGTTAATTAGGATGTACATTTGACTGTGGTGGAGTGTACAATTAGTAAAACGTGTTATGTGCTTGATTTGACTGCTTAGGATTAGGTTTAAGAATGTGACTTCTGGTTGCGGTTTGAAAAGATTACTTTTATGAAATTTTGCTTATATAGGGTGTAGCATATATAGCAAATATGCATATTTGTGTGTTCCAGGTCTCTACATTCCTGACAATTTATCACGTAGGTATGTTTATTAATATGTCGAATAATTTTGCGGTTTTTGCAATTTGATGACATAATTATGCCAGCAACTTTTTCCTTTAGGGTAACTTTCTTGACGAATTATTTTAACGTAGAACAATTAGTTTAACTTTAATAAAACTACAAATTTTCCTGACTTTGATTTCGTTCGGTTTACCGTTAATATAAAGGGGTTTATAATTAAAACCATTAATTTTTTTAATTAATGATAATTTTTCACTCATGATAATTCCATTCCCTGATAGGTGTTCTTTTCTACACGTTCTAATTTTAAACAGTCCTCCAGATTTTCGTTGATGTCTTATATGTATTGATCAAACGAATTTCATATATTCACGTTGCAACTCTACCATCATTTGGTTTGATCAATTATCAAACATGTTAAGTACCTGGTTAAATTACCTACAATTACAATAATTAGAAGGAATGATTAAATTAATCCCTCGTTTGTTAAAAAGACCATGTTAACTTAACTGTTAAACTAGGATGCGTTTTTGTTCTTTGATTTAATTAGGTAGGTATTGAAGCGAATAATTCTACAATTTTTCAATATTAACTATCTGAAATAATACGATAGTTCAATTTTACCAATAATAAACTGTTAATTTATCTTTCAATTATCGTGATCAGTTTTTTATGATTTACTTGTATATTTTTACAAAAATATTGTATGTAGAGCCACTTAACTTACCATTCAGTCCGGGCGTTTTTTTTAATCACACGATTCGCATCCTGTTCTCCGAAAGCCTTTTGTCCAAATCAAGGCAAACCCAAAAACATGGCTAGGTGTGCCTTCAAAACCCAGACAAAACCAGCTATAAAGTTCACTTGGCCAACCTATACCGTTACACTAAGAACTTCGCTACATCACAAGAACTTCACTATTTCTCACACTTACACTACAAAACTAAACACTATTTGAAACCTTTCAGGATTTAAAATACTTTTTAAGTTTAATTTCATATAGTTTTCGTGTCAAATTCGTATTAAAAGTTCGAAATATGTCATTACAATACCCGCCACGACGGTATTCGGTTTGCAACTGACATGTTTACGTTAAATTACATTGACACGACATCTTCTCTCCCTTTCGGGCGTATTTTAATTACGAATACGTGTGAAAGAGACGGTGGCATTACCGTAATTGCAACATGCGGGCACTACCATGGCTCTACCTGACTCTACAATAGCGGTAAAAGAAAGAACCATTTTCTGTACGCTATCACAAAGTGGTTGAAAGAGAATGACCATAGATGGCGCTTTGGTAGAGTAAGTAGATCGGTGATCGTCAAGTTTGTAGGTACCGAAGTTGCTCTGAGGTTTCGATAATCATGACATAGATGGCGAACGTTGTAGAAAAGTTAAACTTTAGTTCGGCATGTCCAATTTTATTGGTGTGTAATTTTATAAATATTAATATGTTTATCTATAGAGGTAGAGTCAGAAAATTAATAACTATAGCATGTAATTTAATTTGATTAGGTACTGATTGTTAAAAGAATAGTGATGGCATCAAAATACAGGAAAAAATCTAATCAAAATGAAAAACAAAAATTGCATTTCATATGAAATAAGGGAAAACTTAAATAATTGGACTCTACAAGAGTTCCATTTTCCAAAATTTATTTTTTATTTTGCGTTGAAATTTAAATTTGTCCAGTTCTCCTAATTTTTTAACTATCTAAAAAAATTTTAACCTTATCGATAGACTGCAAAAGTACAATTTTCCAAAATTATGACTCTTCCATGTCAGAAAAATTCAAATTTGTCAACGGACCATGCCAGCAGTTTCTTGAAAATTTACGCTTCCATGCTAGGAAAATTTTAAAATGTCGATGGACCATGCCAGAGTTCAATTTCCTGAATTATTGACTTTTCTATGTAAGTAAAATTTAAAGTCGGTGGACCATGCTAGAGCGCAATTTTCCAAATTTTTGACTCCCCACTGGAGAAAAATTACATCCTGAAAATCCATTACAGTTTCAGAACTCTGCCCGAATTTAAATTTATGCCCTAGTCTAGATATAAAAATACTTGTATCATTTTTAGATCTCTACATCCATGATAATTAATCATGAGCTTCCTATTACAGTGGCTGTATGTGTTCCTCAGGTTACGTTTAGGTGAACAAAAAAACTGTAAGAAATTGATAAGTACGCTGAAAAACTCCAAGAAAATTGAATTGGTCGTACCATGACTCGATAGGAGAAGATTATTAACGTCCGCATCCGTCTGAAGCCGCTTCGCGACTGCAACGGTTCAATACCGAGCTCTGCGCACGCGCTATAGCCTTCATTTCACTCTCTATAGCCAGAAGTACGCAACTATTGGCGAATAAGTGTGGTAAAAATATATGTATTATTATTTTATCAGCTTGATGGAACCAAGGGCTTCACTTCAAAATAAAGGGTCTTTTTCATGTATCTTCGTAGGCTCCATATTCATGGCAATTGTGAGAACAAAACGTAAATAGAAGTTAGGTACGTAATCAACAGAATGGAACAAAAAATTGTTACTTCGTATTGTAAACGTAAGCAGGAAGTTGCAATTTGATCTAAAAGTAAACATAAAAGTAAATGATTCTACAACTTCTTAAAATGTAAGAAAGTCCCTAGCTAACTCGCCCTCAAGGCTTCACATCGGCTCTGTCTCATTTCCCTCGGGCCTAATTGTATAAAATGACTTGTTATATGACGTGTGCTATCAGAGTTGTGTATAAAGGAAATAGGAAGTGTTTTCGTTAGATGCGGTTGCAAACATCCAAGCCAAACGTTGCCAACCCCTGCTCTGCAACCGCAACGTTTACCCAGAGGGGATATCGGGCAGGCTGGCGCTACGGAAAAAAGTAAAAACAGTGTATCGCTAGTCAATAATAACAAGTAACAAGTGACGAACAACTTGCGCAGGCGACGCACCGCTTAAACCGCTTTTTTCCTTGCGCATTTCTCATTCGGGCGCCGTCAGGTGCGGACGTTTCCTAATTCGAAAAAAGAACACGACAATTTATGAAAAAAGGAAAATTCAAATTTAGAACTCGTGCGTTACTGGCCGGCTGTAAAAGTCAAACGGCTTTTATAATTGCAGTTTGAAAATGATAAATAGTGATGCAAATGAGTCGATAAGTTTTATATGTCGATGAACAGTAATGAATTGAACTGTGTAGTGGAGTGCATCAGCCAACATGGTGGTTAGCCGGCTCGCTGTTTTTGGTGTGATATGTTTGTTTTTGGCGATTTTATTGGAGGTTCACTGTTACAGTCCCAGAGGTAAGATTTAATATTTATATTCATATTTCTAAATTCAGGGTAGGCTGTTGCCCCTCGGTGGGAACGTATATAATCTGATGATGATGATAATTAATGTTGAAATATTTACATACTGCAGAAAAACTCATAATTTATAATTTGGGACAATGGTTAGCATAACATTGATCTTCAGACATAATCAAAAATTATCTCTGTGCTCTACATTTCTTGCTATGATCAGAATCTACGTAGAACTACTTACTTGATTGATTGGCACCAAAAAAGAAAACCTAATAATTAAATTGATAATAATCATTAGTATTACTGTTGTAATTTGCGTTATTTTTATTATTTTTGAGCTTAACAATCTCTAAAATATAATTATCTAATTTTCTATATAATTTTCCTGAAGTGTTGAGTCGTATGATTCCGTACAACTTTTTATGTTAGGAAGACATATGAAGCCGTAAGTCCCGATCGCTGTTCCTGATAGTAAATATTGAACCATGTCAGGGGCATATGATATGGTTTTGCAAACTCTGATACCAGGACACATGGGGTTGATCGACACTATCGATCTTTGACCGATCAATCACTAAAGAAATTTCTACGTAGAATAGCATCAATCATTTTAAACTATAATCTACTCTACAATAAGCAGAGTGACAAGTTTCTACTACGAAATAAATGGTTTTCCCTCTGGTAAGTATAGATTCAATCTCAGTTTATAATAACACAAAGCTTAGAAAATTTTGAAAGGAAGAAGTTTAATTTTTTTTTTTCAGTAGAAGTCCTTCCGGAGATTTTCTGTCGTTTCTGATTCCATATACTGAAACTACTCTATGGTAATTTTTTTATCACTGAGAAAAATATCAAATATTCAACTATCAAAGTGGTGGTATACTATATCCAAAATTTCGAAAAATCAAAAGAGTATGCTTGAACTCGGGTGTCGTCAAAAAAGTAATGCGTGATATTAAATTATTATTCGTTTCTATTTGTATTGTTTTTCTAAAGAAAATATAACCGGCTGAATGAATAGGGACATCTTTCGAACGGAGTTTACGCTTAGCATCATGTTGTTTCCTTTCGATGTTCAGTGCCTCTTTATGTTTAAGATCGCTTCATCGTTGACTATGAGGCAATTCGGTGTTGCAAATAACACGATTTAACAAATATACATCCATACCTGTAATTTTTTTTTCATGATGTTTTCATCAACAACAAGAAAAATATTAGTTGTGATTTAGTTCAGTCGTGTTCTTACCAAATTGCCTTCTTTGTCACCCTGAGCTTAAGGTAGAGTCAAACCCGTCGCAAATAAAAAAAAATTGATGACTTATAAAGTCAACCAAATTGAAGATTTGTTTTTGAAAGACAAATAGTCTTATTTCTTCTTCTTGTTTGGGTAATACGCGACAACATACTCGATGTTTTCTGATATTCTACAGATAAAAAAGCTAAAAGCTCCAGAGCACTAAACTGACAGTCTCAAAAAACCACTCTGTTCATATTTTAAACAAAAATTGCAGTAAAGGCACTTTTAACAGCAATAATCTATAAACCAACAATTAATTGTGAAAACTAAATGATCGCTATTGTCCACCAGTTACTGCTTATTACGAAACCAAGTACGTCTCAATCCAAAGAAAGTTAAAAAACATCCAAAAAGTGTGAAAAAAAAACACGATCAATTGTTATGGTGACGTCAGAGCGGGCAATTGATGAATTTCTCGATTCGGTGCGTTCCACTTGCGACTATTGAAACGTACCTTTCTATGATTTTTTATAAATTTTTATCATGTTTCAAGTTAAGACAATAATTTGACGTAATTAACGTCAAATTATTGTCTTAACTTAAGAGCTTAGATGTCTAATAGTACTAGAAATCTCAGATCAACCAGTAATTAACATAAAACCAATATACCTATTAACTAGTATTACAAATTGTAATTAGAATAACAGAGGTAATGAAGATATGTTTCAAATGATTGCATTGAAAGTTCTTTTGTATAATTCAGTGGGAATTTCTCCTTTGATGTGCATCTTATTTTATGTTAAATTGGATGATCCTATTTACTATGGCTATTAACATTAAATTAATTATAATGATCAATAATGGTTGTTTGCTTGTCTAGGTACTTCCCAACTAGCAAAATTGTGCAAAATCGCAAGATCTTATCGCTACATAGAGATATTAAAGTTGTAAATAAGTAACGCTTATGGCTGCTAGTGATATATATGTGATATGAGACACCAGATAGCTGTATAACAATATACAGCCTAATTGGGATTATAACCTACGATATAAACGTTTACATAGCTGCCTTTTACATTACATATAACACTGTTGTAAAATAGTATACTCAAAACCACAATTAGAGCAGTTATGTTGTATATTAGTGTTTTCATGATACTACTATAACGCAAATATGAACTTATGTGGCTCTGCTATCATTGATATATAGCCAGTGTTATATTAGAACCTTTGCAGCTAACTAGTGATATAATAGATGTCACAGTAGCTGTTTTATCACAGATATGCTCTATATGTATATCCACTATCGCTTGCGTTATATTAATGATAACTGAACCTTTATTACCACTCAATAGATGTAATACAGCATAATATATTTCTCATTTATCACTGGCAATATATTAACTTTCTTATCTCTAATATAACGCTAAAAAGATGCATATTTATTCAAAAATGGGCGTATATGCCACCTTTCTGCTGCATATTGGATTTCTTGACATCAAATTGTAGCAAAACATTATTTTATGGCTGACGGTGACGATATTTTATTTCACAAGTTTTTATTTTTCCAAGTTTGTGCAAAAACATGGATCAAAAATAGAGTAATTACAAGAAAGGTGGGTCTTATAAACGCAGAAGAAGGGAAAGAACATTGAATTTACCGGACTATATCAAAGGTTTATTTAATTTGAACCTGAGGAACCCTAAACACCGTAATGGCGGCGAGATGTTGTATATCTTCTGGTTAGCAGCTCCCTTAACTCTAATTAGTTGTATATAGATGTCTTTGCAAATACCTAATTAATAAAAATATTTAAATTTTAATAAATATTATTAATTCGAGGGGGGCATTAAAAATACAGTAATAATATGGTACCCATTTATCAGTAAAATTGCAAGCGCATATGAATTTCACCTAAAACTTAAAATATACGGTCAATTTTTACCGATGGATTTCAAGATGGAGGAAATTATAAAGATACTTACCAATATTATTGGTTTTAATTTAATAAAATCCTGTCAGAGTTCCAAATCACGCACAAGTCCGCACAAAACAAAAAAAGTGTTATTATAGAATCCCAATCAACAATTTGTAATCAAATTATTGTAAATCAGCGTTAGCTGCGACCCTTCTGTTTCCTAATTGTGACACAATTGAATTTTTGTCACTGATTTAACACCAACTAGCTCAGAAGGACACAGATATACAAATGATTTGTTTCCCGGTAGTCCTAAGCGGAGCTTTAATATATCTAATATATCTCCTAATAGCGATTAAAGTGGGGCCAAATTCGCATGATATAAGCTTGTTTACAATAGATATGCGACTGTTTCTACAGCTGATATACAGCTAATAATAGCTGTATATCGAAAATTTTGCTAGTTGGGTTAACAATAAGAACTAGTTTGGCACATGCAAACAAAGCACGTACTTCTTGAATATTGAATGATTTTTATTCGGGAACGACAAAATAATGAAATGGGGGTTTTTGATTTGCTCATTCCGGAGAAAATTTTCAGTTTCGAAATAGATGGCATTGTGCGAAGCTAAAATTTTGACAGGTTAGGTGACGTAGTTTTGACGTTTTCGTTTCACGCAATGTGACAATTAAGTTTTAGTGTAAAAAACTTATAGTTTAGAAAGCTTTCTTAGTGCTGCTTTATTGAATAATGAACTATAGATAAGTAAAATACAGCTTTAAAATTAGAAAAGATATAAATAGTCAATAGACTTTTCCGTGCAAATAAACGTTTTTTAGCCAGTTTCAGTGCCCTCTGTAGGAACTCACAAGTATCGTGAAAAAGTTCCCATTATAGTACAGTGTAAAAGTGCCAATTGGCAAATCAATAATTCGCTCTGCCCGCGCTCGTTCGGTGCTAGTTTTCAGAGATTTTTATTGAGTTTCTAAGATTGTGAACGATTACTAGATTGAATTAGACTCACTTTCACGTATTTATAGTATCTCTTAGTTCTAAGAATTTTGTCCATGGCACGTGTTGTAACTAATTTACGGTCTTTAACTGGAGCTTTTATGGCTAAATTGAATTGGTTTTGATGGATTCTTAAAACATTTAATGATTTACTTGTCGATTTTAATGGTGTTACGACATGAAATTTTTTCTCAAGATGTATAACGTGCCCCTGAAGCCCACAAAATTATTTGTTTTCACTGTAGGTACTTTTAATACTACAGGAACTCAAAAGGTTTTATTTGCTTAAATATAATATTTTTTTTCGAACCTTGATAACATCTTGATCGATAGGTGCAATAAAACGAGGTATAAAAAACAGGTTAACAATACGTTACAAAGGTAATTTGTAAGTTTTTCTTATAACATAAACTTTGTCTATCTTTTTTGTTTGTGGCAATCCAGAACCGTCTCAAATTGCAGGGCATTTCATGGTTGTCATGGTATTAGAAATGTATATTTACTGCCTTTGAGTTCTAGTAGTCTGCGCAGGCGCACCTCTTACGGAGGAGACCCTTTCTCAAAGACTTATTAGTGTTAAAACTGACACTTGGGCTCATTCACATCTATACCGCCAACATTACAATCATACTCAGGACCAATGAGCCGTAAACGGTTTTTAGTAAGCCGTAGATGACCTGCATACTCCGTAAACATCACAAACGTGACTATATGTGTGTATGATATCTTGGTAACAAATAACTAATGCGTGCGACATTAGCAAACGCCGGTAAGAACCTAATCAGAGAAAACCAAAACAATAATAATCTTACGGAAACATGACAACACTTCCCACAAAAAAACCAGCATCGGAATTAATCGATTCACTATCGCGGCACTACTTAGAATCGATATGAAAATAACCGAGACGATCGACACAAAAGACTTTTCCCTGCCTTTCTTCGGTGTTGCCAGTTCAGGGAATTTGTCGTAAGGGTTTGAGGATTTTTGGCAGCTTGAATGTTTATTTTTATTTGGTGATTCAGCTAGGAAAACTGCTATAACATTTGAAGTTTATAAAAAAATACTATGAACGGTTGCTTCATGCTCATCTGTTTTGAAAATACATCTCACAAATACGTTAAGTATTTCACCGTTAGATTTACTTGTAAGAAAGAGCACAAAACGCGTCGTTTCAACATTTAAAACACAATACTGGGACATTACCGAAAAGTTAATATCTGGGTCTTTTTAAGAAGAGAGTGAAGAGACATGATGTAGACAAGTACGCTTCATAATATCGTCACTGCATATGAATGTCCAACACATAGTAGCCTTACTCGTATGACACGTATTTATAAAGCGATCTCAAGTTTGAGAGCAATATTAAGTGTGAATTTGACAGGCCGTTTTGTACTGAAATGACATTTCTGATTCAAACTCAAACTCGCTGTCACTCTTGAGAGCTGATTAAACTCAAACCCATAATTTAATAGAGTCTGTTACATTTCCGCTTTCCTCGTGGCAACACTGCTTTTCTTCAATCAGGGAAATGACGCAAAACCTGAGAAGTCGAGAGAAACACGCCGATTGTCTATCAGTACCGTACATAACAAATAATTGAAATTGTCAAGGAAATGCTACTATCTATGGCGCGTGTAAAAGTATTGATCGGTTTACGTTTTTGTGAGCATATTGTATTGTTATGTGCAAGATTATGAGTGTAACTTGAGGTGCTTTATGGCTCGTAAAGATTGTTTATGATGCATTGATGGCTTAGTGCTGTGATAGATGTGCGGTTGAGAACTACGCTATGTGTTGAGTAACAACACAGTAAATGGATAGTGTGTTACTATGTCCGTAACTTTTTGACTTCTAACTGTGTTTTTTTCCAAAAAAATCATATGAACAAGAATTTTTTAACCAATAAATTTGTCGGCGCTTAGCCAAAATGTTCAGATCTTTGTTATGATTTTTACAGTATTTCTGAGAAATAAGCTAAACTTTAACTTTATTAGTAAAGTGAGTCACATTATTATTATAATAAATAGGCTCATAGCCTTTTTATGTTTTATAACATATAGAAGGTTTTCACTTAAAACTTACATATATAGTTTCTAAGAAGCTATGAACCCTTTCATCTTAACTGACGATTACAAATATAATTACTTCTTAAAAAGGTATTTTAAAATACTTCCTGGGAAATCCAAAAATAGGGCAGTAGAGCCTTAATTGCCAGTAAACCTTAAATCCAGGGGTAAATTGAGCAGTCAGCGTATCGCATCATCGCCGGGACTCGAACTTTGACCCGGCGAGTGAAAGCCCAGCTCGGTTACCAAGATCATTCAACTGCTATAGTTTTCCGATGTAAACGTATCTGGAAAAGAAGGGGGCAATGGTCTGAGATGTCGTACGAAACGATTATGGTAAATCGATGATCTAAAGTTCGTGATATTGAACGAGAAATATGATAGCATTGTAGTGTCAATTTCTTTGATTTCTGTATTGCTACATAAAATATGAAAATGCGTTTATTTTTTTTTACTTGGAATGGGTTAGCTCTTGACTCTAGACACAAAGGTCAGCGATGACCGTGACAGAGTCGACGATGGAGCGAGCTAACCCAGAAGACGCATGTTAAGGCACTGGTAGTCTCACGCACCGACGGAACACAACAAGCTGTTTGGCGCCGGACTCCGGAGAGGGTGGTCTGGCTCGCAGGCGGCCCCTTGCGGAGCCTACCACCGCTTTGTTGGGATCATTCAGCCGGACTTATTCACAGGCAAGCGTTGTGCTGTGTTGCCGTTGCCCGGGGTGGACCACTAGGAGGTAGATCCCATCCCATCCCTATCTAATCATGTCTAGACTATACCTAAACGACATCTAGGTACCTTTTACCCGGGATCCTCTGTGCCCTCGAGTCGTGCTGTGAGAAGCGTGCCCTTTAAGTTATAACTCAGGTCAACGACCTTGCTGTCACTTGCTGGCTTATTAACTAGTTGTGGCGGAAGTCTTAGATGGGATTAAACTTCATTCTCAAAGATATGTGATCTGTTTTGTATGTGGCCTCGCCTGGGCATGACTTAACTAAATCTTGACTAAAATTATTGCTGTCCCTTTCTGTTCTCGCATTAAAAATATTTTATTAGTTAAGTCTTGATTCTTTGGAACCACGAATTGCTAACATTGTCTCCGTATGCATTAAATAACCCCGTATCTATTAAGCAGATAATTCGTAAAATGTTTATCATTTGACTATTCATTTGACAAGTAAATTGACAATAAGTAAATACGTTTACTTCACACATATTTTATTAAAAACACTTTGGCACGCGTTGATGTCTTTTATATGAACGAAGTCATAGCGACTTAGCGATTGAGATTGAAAGAGTGAGTTTTATACCTAGCTATATCGTAACATGTCTACAGTTTTCCACCACATTTCTACAACAGGAAACCTAGAATGTTGAGCAAGTACTAAACTAGTAAAGCTCATAATAAAATGAAAGTGAAATGCTGTCTGCACCTACGTAATGTTCTGTTATTGAACTTCCTACAATTCTAGATTCCATTGAATTATTTTCCTAGTATTGATTTGTAGTGTATTATTATTATACATAGAGCGATTTTTTTTATAGCCACCTCATGTAATTGACAAAAATTTTGTTTTCTACCTCACTCTTCCTCAAAAATCCGGAAGTAATCTTGATGTTATTTTCTATCCAATTTATTTTGATGTTTGCTGCTAAAATTAACCTACTTACTTTACAAAAAAAGTCTAAAAAATGAATCCTATTAAATATAGGTAACATATATGCACTATACCATAATAGAGAGCACTTTCTTCAACGAAAAGTCTAAAAAATGAATCCTATTAAATATAGGTAACATATATGCACTATACCATAATAGAGAGCACTTTCTTCAATTCAATCACATTTCCAATACCATGAAAGGCTTTTAATTAATAGACACTTATTGAAAATTTTATTAATAGTTCTTATTCGTCATAAAAAACATCCATATCCATACTATCCATACTAATATTATAAATGCGAAAGTGTGTTTGTTTGTTTGTCCTTCTTTCACGTCGCAACAGAGCGTCGGCATGACATGATTTTTTGTATGGGGATAATTTGGTGGCTGAAGACCGACATAGGCTACTTTTTTCCGCGGGAAAACATCTCATTCCCGTGGAAAAATCGATTATGTTGCAAAATTAAATTCCGCTAGATGGCACCACTGTGATTCTACAAGACGGACCACGGTACGACGAACGAACAGAAGGTCAGAATATCTTGAATGTCAGGATTGGTGGCGGTTATTTGTCAAGGCTAAGCGATCCAATGGATACTTTTATTTCACAGTGACCATGCGGGCGAAGCCGCGGGTAACAGCTAGTGTTATTATAATAACGAACAAGGCTCCAATAACACTAGTTAACCTACATTTTATTATGTAAGTAAATTAAGTCAAACATAATCAAGAAAAAAAGATGACATAACATGATGGCGGCATTGTTCTCTAATCAAGAAACGTCCGGTTTGTCCAATTCTCTTCTAACCAAATAAGTAATGATGAATCCAAATAGAATGAAAAACGGAACTATGTATCCGGAACACGTGGTAATGATAGGTATTACAAAGTATTACGTGTACCTGATTCATAAATCAAGTGCCTACCATATTACTATATACTTACTAGCCGTAACATACCATTGGGCGCTTTTCCACTAGACGGCACGTCAACGGCAACGGCAACGGCACGGTACCGTCGACGATATCGTAGGTGAGATAATGTATGAAAATCAATGAAATTATATGACACGCTTTTCCACTTGACGGCACGGCACCGTCACGGCATGTCATCGATTCCCATAGATATTGTCACGTGATCGTCGCCATGCCGTTGCCGTTGCCGTTGACGTGCCGTCTAGTGGAAAAGCGCCCATTGCTGGACATCAAGGACCTCTCCCAGTTAGGGATATTTGCCATACTTGGACGGATTGATGAATCCCGTGCATAATTTATACTTATGAAAACGCTGCATGCTAGTTCATTCACTGTATTCAATTCGTCGTATTTTAGGACACCCGAAAGAAGGAAAGAAGATCGGGTGATTAAATTTTAAGCCAATATCACACGGGGATCGAAATATACCATAACACCGGGATAAAATCATAATAAAAGACAACTGAGTGATAAATCCAGCTTTCAGGGAAAGGGCTTACAACAAAAAGGATTAGGAATATAACAACTTTCAAAGTGTAGCGAATATAACAAATTTAGATCTGCGGAGGTCTATGTTCAACATTTTTAATAGTACTTACTATAACGAAGTAACAGTAAACAGAATCAAAATCGGATCTATGTATCCGGAACACGTGGTATATTACCGAGTATTTGAACGTAACAGTTGATTACGTTACACAACGTAACATAACGTAGATTACGTAACGACCGCAAGGCTGTTTGGAAGCCAAATATTGTTAAAACGTAACTCGGAAGGTGATTGTAATCTCACTGCGGTTGATTATTTTGATAGTATATTCAGGAAGTAAGGTTTGACCGAATTTAGCGACTTTTTTGCGAATTGACGTACGATTGCATAAAATATCTATGACAAAGAAATATGAAAATTGTGCACATCATTTATGTAGCTTTATTTATTTATTTATATTTAACCATTTATTGCACACAGAAAAATACAAAGGACAAAATACATAGGAAACAAAGACACAACAGGCACTGCTTATCACTAAGAAGAAATTTCTTACAGCAAACCTACAGAAGTGAAATAGCAAGAAACGATACGCGATAAAGAAAGAAACGATATTATAATTTCTGTGACATAATGTATTTTTATTTTCAGACACAATTATCTCTCTTACAAATAATTACATTTTCCTGTACATTTTGATTTTTATTAATATGTAATTTACGAGGCACCTATGCAGTTTGAATAGCTAGTATCTAAGTAAATAAAGGCAACAATGTGTATAGTTTATAGTTAACTTTCTTCAAAAAACCTGGTTCGAATTCACTAATAGCTTCTTCACAAATGATGCACTCCCTAATAACTTAGAAAACCTTTTACTTAATGGAAATATTTCAACACAATGGCAGAATAGGACATTTAGGCCCGTATTTATAATCAGCTCTCAAGAGTGACAGCAAGTTTGAGTTCGTTTCAGAAATGTCATTCCAGTACAAAATTACCTGTCAAATCCGCACTCAATACTGCTCTCAATCTTGAGATCGCTTTATAAATACGACCCATACAAAATCGTGACCCCAGAAGATCCAGTAAAACTTCAAAATAGCGTTTAGAAGTTATTGAAACAACAATAGGCTTAGAAGACACTAATCTTATAACAAAAGAATCAAATTATCGAAGAATGGAGAGAAACCTTCAAATAATGGAACAAAAAGAAAAGTTCAGGCACTTTTTGTGAGCTTTAAAGTTTTTTGTTGAAGATATTAACAGGGAGGTATTTGGGTAAGCTAATTAACTTCGACCGACCTATTTTAAACAACCCTCAATACTTACTTGTCAGACGTGGCGTTACGACCTTTGTTTGTGTCGTTGACGCTCTGCCTACCCCGTTAGGGATACAGGCGTGATAATATGTATGTATGTAGTTTAATAATACGGCACTTTTATCTATCATAAAGAAAGTAAGTATGAGTGTTTCTTTTGCATAACTATAACTATCGAAATATTGAAGTTACAGGCAGATTTCGCAAAGTTGGCGTATCTCATATTTTCTCATACATACAACATGCATATACATAAAATCACGCCTTTATCCCAAATGGGGTAGGCAGATCGAAAACGACCTAAATAAGGTCGTCCCGCCACGTCTGACAAGTTTTGAGGGCTATTAATTGCAGATGATTATGTAGGTAGTGTATTTCTTTAGTGACGGGTTGTCAGCCCATCGCCTAGATTGCAATAATTGAAACCCTCGTATCCCTTAGCTGGTTTTTACAGCATGCCCGGGAGGAGATGCAGCTGACACATTCTACGTTTTTCCATCGTTCCCAGTCCAGCATGGAAGCATATTTTCTCGCAGAGAATAAATTAGTATTTTTTTTTGTTTTACGTTGGATGGATATTTTTTTGCTATTAAAGGTGTATGCTGCGACGAAGTATTATTCGTACCATGTTTTGTTGGCTGTAAAAAGGATTTACTTGGAAGTATTTTTTGAAAATAAAGATTTAAAATGATATTATGTGATTTTGGATTGCAATGCCTTTTTGAATAAATGCTGCAATATGTCAATCTTTTTACACTTTATCAAGAACTTTTATGTTACTGCATTATCATGCAAAGCTTACAAATACATTTGTAGAAGGTTAGAAATGAGTCCACCTTGGTCACAATTCCGAGCACGTCCCTGGCCGTTACCTATATTACGCTGGTGCTGTAACTGGCTTTCTTTGACGCCACAAAAACGCTGTCAGCAGCGGTACTGTACTGCGCATGCGCCGTTTATATCCGGTTTAAGTAAACACTGGATTTTTTTATGACTTTTTTGGGAGTTTTGAGGAAAATGATATATTTTGATTAGAAGTTGACCTTAGAGTTATGAGAGTACCCTACCCTCGTAATTTGATCGGCGTGTGACATGCTTTTATGAAGTTGGGCATTAATGCTGTTTGTAGGTATTTAACTTGTACACTTGATTGATGCTTTGAATTTTTATTTATATCCGATAGGCAAATAATTTGCCTACCTTCTCACCTTATGAGAAGTGATAAAGCAGACGATTTCGGAATATTCTTACTTGCGTAGGTAGATAATGCTTATTTAAGCTCTCACCTCTCCCAAAATTCCCACGTTAAAACGTTAAGGAAATATCCCACTCCATGCCTGCTCATTACAAAATGAATCATTCATCGATCATGATAAGTGTGTAAAACTCTAGGGTAATCAATCAGTACTAATCAAAATCTTAAGGTAGTCAGGCCTAAGACTGACTACTACTGCATATTAAACCCTAGGGTAATCAGGCCTACAACTGACCACTACTGCATATCAATCGCGCGTGCGGTGACAGGCCCTAGGAAACAGCGATACGCTTTCTATCCTTGCGTTTCCGCACGGACACCAGCCCACACCTTTTACTTTCGTTATAGGCCGGGGAACTGCCGTAGAAAATGGGCGCTTTTCCACTAGACGGCACGTCAACGGCAACGGCGACGGCACGGCGACGATCACGTGACAATATCTATGGGAATCGATGACATGCCGTGACGGTGCCGTGCCGTCAAGTGGAAAAGCGTGTCATATAATTTCATTGATTTTCATACATTATCTCACCTTGCCGTCGCCGTTGCCGTTGACGTGCCGTCTAGTGGAAGAGCGCCCAATGTTACGTCATTAGGTTGGGTACCAGGCGAAGTGGAGTGCGATTTAGTATTCAAGTCGTGTATTTGCATGTAACAACTCAGGAACGGATTAAACGTGTTGGAGGAGAAGAAGCAACTGTGGGTCACACAAAATTGTCGATTGTCTGTTAAATATAATCAAAAACACAATATATTAGAGCAGCTTGTTTGTTGTGTTTTGTTTATGGAATAACCAGTGCCTTTTAAAACTTTGTGTGAACTCTTTTCAACTCTATCTTCAGCTTGAATTAGAGACCTCTTACAAAAAAAGTCACACTAATATTCAAAACAATTATTACTATTGATTGCTTATTATCCTGGCTAGAATTCGATTTATTCATTGTATATTAAATTATCATGCAAATATTTGGAATTCTGTTACTATAAATTAATGTGTTAAAATTTTCGACATCTGCACCCCGTTCTAACCTTAACGAGTAAGTACATTACCTTAGATAATAATATTATTGCTGAGAATAGAGTTAGGTAAACAATTCAGGAAATAGTTGCCACTATTGGCGTGTAGGACAATTTATCACCTGTGTTTTACTTCCATGCTGGACTGGGAGTGATAGAAAAACATAGAATGTGCCAGCTGCATCTCCTCCCGGGCATGCTGTAAAAACCAGCTAAGGGATTCGAGGGTTTCAGTGTATTGCAATTTAGGCGATGGGCTGACAACTAGTCACTATAGCAATATACATAATCATCTGTAATAACCCTCAAAACTCGTCAGACGGGCCAGAATGACCTTCCTTAGGTCGTTTTTGATCTGCCTACCCCATTAGGAATAAAGGCGTGATTTTATGTATGTATGTATGTTGACGAGAAAATTGTAGAATCATCGCATCTGCAAAGGATACCGGTGATAGCAGATGAGATGTCCGATTATAAAAATTCTAAGATCGTCAGGTAGGTAATGATAATCATCGCTTACTTCAGCAATTAGGTACCAGCTCCTCTTTAATTTAAATCTGATGACCTATTTGAGACGAAAACCACATTGCAGCCACATTTTAAAATAAAACGTCCTTATTCTGTTTTCGATTATGACATAAAAGTTTAATTAATACCGCTCCGTATATTATGTTTAAACAATGTTTACTGGCTCATACGGAACAATTTTCACACAAAATCGGGAATTTACACAACAACAACAACTAGCTTTATTAAAATCCCATGCATTTCAAACTACCAAAATACTCTGTGACTGTGACGTAATACACGTCACTATTATGTACTCTGTGGTAATACTTAACGATAGAATGATCTATGGATCATGTTTATTATGGCCGCGGATCAAACACAAACATTCACTGCTGTGATGTAATTTGTTAAAAGTGGTTCAAGTTCATGAGCGTAGCGTAAAGAAACTATTTGTAATTTTTTAAAGACTTCTTCTTCTTCATTTCGAGTGGACAAACGACCTGATCATAGTTTTTAAACCGCCTTAGAGCTATTAATATATAGAGCTAATCATGGTTTGTGTATTGTGTAGTGATTAATATTATAGACAGCGACCGAGACCAATGGCTTAACGAGCTCTCCGAAGAACAACTTTTCTTACAAATGATCAGGTGATTCAACTTTCATTGTACTTACTAAAGTGGAGAAAATATCACAAATATCTATGGTAATCGAACCTTCCACCTCCAGATAGGAGCCCGGGGCTCAGACCACTAAACCGCTTTTTAAAAACTACAAAAATGTACAGTTTACAAACCGTAAAAGCAAATCTTTGATCGTATCTTTTAACCGTATATCTGTAAGTAATACCTATATTTCACAAACAGCTTCTGAACCCACGGGCCACATAAGCCACATTACAGAACTGTGAAAGCTAATTAATAGCTAACTGAATACTCCTTTAGATCCTCTTATCGATAATTTGTTACATACAAGGTGTAAACATAAACATGGCATTCATGACCTTTAAGATATAAGATCCAAGATATGGTATGTTTCACTTCTCATCCAACTCAAATATCGAGGTACGAATTCAAAGTTTTAGAAGAACAACAGGACTAAGAAAAAATATAAAGGAACATTGGCCCCGATTCGACGGAAACACGATTTAACTATGTTAAAATAATTATCTATCTGTCATGAGACAACAGAAAGGGACGGTATTATTCATGGACTAATTACAATCCTGTTAATAAGTCGTGATGTGGGAGGGTATCGTTAGTGTGCCGTCCCTTTGTGCAAAAAACTACAGATAATTCTTATTTTAGCAGAATCAGAGCCATTTTTACTCGACATGATTAGTCAATACTGTAACAACCGGCAAAGCTTCTAGCTTGAGCCTATAAACAAAACAAAGCACACCATGATTGTGCAGTGAAAATGCATTCCGAGGTGCGCGGGCGCAAACGTGACTGAGCTATGGCGTTTCTAGCGACGTTGCGCAACTCGCGGGCGCCGGGGCGAGCTGTTGGTGTTTGTTTGATGGTATTGTTGAACAGCAATGACAACGGATACTCCTCTATGTTACCCGAAGCACCAGTTTTTCCAGTTTTAGACTACGGCAATATATGTTGAGTCACGATTGTCCCAACAGTAAAATTATTAATTGCTTTAAAAGGTACATTAAGTAAAGCCATCACTACCAGAAAATATAAAAGACAACAAATCTTCAGAGATTTTTTCATTAAAAATTCATAAGTCAGAAGAAGAAGAAGCTATCTCTAATGAATCACAAATAAAAGTTATCAGGAATGCAAAAATGAATGAAACAAATTAATTTATAACAGGTTGTTAATTAAAATCTCATAGTATTTATGAAAGACGGGAAATGAGATAAGAATTCATAATGAGGCATTTATTACATAAATGAGTTATGATATGAGAAATTGTCTCAAGATTTCTTCGATAGTAGGTCAATGTTGTTTATGTTTACATTTATTTATACAGCACAGGAACCGATTCATAAATAAGGGCTATCTATAAAGTACAATAACAAAAACCAAAATTTACGTATACCAATTAGTTTATGATTTGCATAAGGATAAACTAAAATAGAAATGATCCATCACACAAAAAAGGAAATATAACAAACTTTGCTAACGTTACTATATAACGTACTGTACCAAAATATATATATTTAGGTATATCATGATTTCTGTGCTAGTGATTAAGTTACCATTATTTCAGGCGTCCCAAACAATCACAAACTATCCGCTGGTAAACGATTTATAAGATTCGTATTCAAAAATAATTTTTAGTACGATCATCTAAGTACCTATAACAAAAAATGCTTTGAACATTTGACCCTAATTTAATACTTGCACTCGCTTCAATAAACCACAATGCTCGTTCTCATAGTCAGATGAACGGATAAAGACAGAAGCTCGAAGCATTTAACCCAGTAATTGGTTTAGATCTTGATACTGTTAAGTGGGTAGGTATTTACTTCGGATGATGTAGATACAGGTGGCAAGAGGTTTGTAGATGGTAGAGTACCTATTAAAAAAATACAGATGAGTGTGTTCTGAGTGTGATATAAAAACGTTGAATGTGCCGTGTTGTGCCAGCTGGTTCTCCTCCAGGGGATGCTGTAAAAATTAGTTAAGAGATTAAGATTTAGGCGATGATGGGCTGACAACCTGTCACTACAGGTATGATCCATCTGAAAATTAATCCTCAAAAATTAAAAACATTCACACAAAAAATACAAACTCCATTTCTAACGATGCATCTCCGCACTTGCAAGATGTCACTAACCCCATCATACTTAGACTGCGCTTAGTCCATCATCGGACACTTTCTCTCATGTTTGAGATGGATAAGATGGCTTGCGTAACCCTTGTGGTGTCAAATTGTTATGGTGTTCGGGATGAGGAGTAAGGGTCTGTTCACACCAGAAAGCGAGGCGACGCGATGCATAGGCTATAATAATAATAAGCGAAGAATAGGCTATGCAATTTTTTCGAGTTGTCAGTGAAATTATCTTTTTGCATGATAAATAAAATTTTATACAGGGAGTTAAAAAATTAAGGTGACCAAACATTAGGGTGTGATCCTACTCATGAAACTGAACAACTTTCCACAAGGAACATAGGTTGAAATATGAAATTATCCCTTTGGTACAAAATGGTGTTAGCGGCACTAGTCATTTTGTATGAGACGAGAGGGCATTTTTTTTCATACTTCGACCTATATTCTCTGGGGAAAGTTGTTCAGTTTCGCGGCTATGATCACACTCCAAAGTTTGGTACGTTATTTTTTTTTACTCCACGTCGCGTCGCTTTCAGGTGTGAACTGACCCTTATGGTGTGACGAAATAGGAGAGTTATGAGGAAATAAGTAGAGTGGCCTAAGCTTTAGAGATGTTGTGAAATATATTTCACGGAACCATGATTGTGATGGTGAAATAGCACGGTATTGACTTCTTGGAAAAAGCTCTGGGATTTTATGTTCGTAAGCTCAAAGTACGCAGTTTTAATTTCAAATATTTATTTCAAAAATTTATTTTAGTAAGTATTTTCATTAAATAACAATGATATAACTCATTGAGGTGCACGAAAGAAGCCTTCCCTCATTTCACCGTTGAGTCTGCCTTAGTCAGCTCTGGTCAAGACTAGATTCAAGAGGGTAACCAAGAAATCATACAAAAAATACAACTGAATGTCAACAGATTCGTTCCCCTCATTATTGATTTATACCTGACAAATTACTTAAACCGCTAACTAGCAAAGCTACCACATACCTCTACGCAGGAGAAAGCTAATCTGTCCGCGATGACCCCTGATAAGATGCGCTGGCGCATGTTTAATTCAATCTCCCATCGACCATGCGCCTGCGCACCCCAAGGGCAAGCGGTGATATAAGAGTGGTGTATTCTGGTGTCATGTGAGGTTAGCTCGGGTGCTGCCTCTGACTGCCTTTGTCCATTCATGTCCATGATCGAGAGGTCCTGGGTTCGATTTACAAGGGGGGACAAAAAGTTGATATTTGTTAGGTACTTTATCACTTTGTGTGATTTTCCACAGTTTGGTTGGTTAGGACATTGTAGGCTGAATCACCTGATTGCCTAGACCAAGAAGAAAAATTATTTCGTGCTTTGGAGAGCTCGAAGTCGTCGATTTGATAAACCTACTTGATAAGAATAAGAAGAAGTTCATGGCACCTCGGTTCTGTTTAGGATATTTTCAATTTGCCCCTCGAGTTGATGTTTGCGTAGGAAATACGGAGTGCCTTCTTCACTTAATGCAAATTGATACTATGGTGTAGAGTCAGAAAATTTTGTGTATCATTCGTACTTGGTACGGTTCGTACGGTTTATCTTTCGTACATGGTAATTTTAAAAATACGATGGTTCAAAAGTAACAAGATTTTCTTTCTGTAAATAAAACTTCAGGCTCTGCCTTTGCCAAATGGTCTGCCATACGTGGTGTGTATTAGCATGGAGTAATATAAGTCATAAATACTACGTGTGTTGTGTATTAGTGTTAGTAAGATGTTTGCTTTATTCTATGCAGTGGGTAAGAAATGTGAGAATGCCAGTGTTTTGAAGTTATTTAGGTAAAATCACCCCATCTGCGACTGTGTCTCACTCACCTCTAACCTAAACTAGAGCCTAGAACGAACCCATTGCAAAAAAAAACTTTACAAGCGAATTTATAACAAATGCCTCTGCAGACCATACCCCAGTTTGCACACCGATCTTGAAATTGGTTTCACTTTCGATACTCGAGTACCTACTTAACTTGCGTAGTTATATTTGCTGTGGACAGTACACTTTACGACTGTTTCCTGTCCGGTAACAATCAAAGGCTCTAGCGTCACTGGTGCGCTTTTTACTTGCGATTTGAATACGAGTGAAGTATAGGTAGAAATACCTATTCATTACTTTGACCGCAGCGTATTTCATACTGACTGCGACATGCGATGCATATTGCTTGTATTAGCAATAAGTTAGTTAACATTTTATTATTAAGTATTTTGATATTCATTCCATTTTGGGACACCTAACAATATAGACATGTCCTAAACTCTGCATTTTATTTGCTACCTATCGCCCACACCGCTCATAATGTGATATGGCGACCCACACCAGCGAGTCTATTCTTCGTGATCGAGAAACAAACTGAAGGCGCAAATCCAATTTGAAGACCAGAAGAAAGAAGACATGAAGAAAATTAAGAAGAGAACCTACAGAAGATTTATGAAGACAGAAGCATGAAAAAATTATAGAAGACTACCTAATATCAAGAAAGAAGAGCGAAGAAAAAATATAGAAGAGATTGGGCGCTTTTCCACTAGACGGCACGTCCACGGCACGTCCACGTCACGTCAACGGCAACGTCACGATATCGTGGCTCCGTTTTTCCACTAGACGATATTGCCGTCGACGGGACGTCGACGGGACGTCGACGGTATCGTAGCCAGTCACCCTCGATTTTCCAGGGCCGTACTGAGTACTATTCTGACACATATTTCAGTAAAATTCTCATTCATAGTCTCGTTAAATATAAAAAGTTAATGTAACGTATTTTTTATATATTTTACTTTTGCCTTTATGAATTAGATTGGCCTCATCTTAAAATTTCGGTATTAATATACAGGGTGTGGCAAAAGTAGTCATCCGATGTTCTTTTGCTGTAACTTTTTTATTTAATTTGGTTCTGCTTGTGAAATAAGTTTATTTAATTCAATACAATTTATTCCATAAAGTCGCGAAAATAATCTTGGCCAAGTAGCCGCCACCAGAGTTGACGAAAAGAAGGTTGATTTTTATAGATTTTATCACTCTTTCCAGAACTTCGGGTGATAGGTTCTCGCATCCCGAGCGGTTTCTGAGGCTTGTGGACATTAAAAACTAAAAAAAAACATAAGCAGAATTCTAGAATGGTTAAATCGGATGATCTGGCCACCAATGCAAATCACCAAAACGAGTGAAAAAGTGACCCTAAAATGATATAATCAACTCTGGCGGCGGCCACTTGGCCGATATCATTTTCGGTGGTGTCACCGCAACGATAAAAAATAGCTGTTGGCACGGATGGTATTAACAGGATTCGCAAGTGCTTTGCTATTGTGAGCTTAGCTTGTTTGTATCGGGATGGAATCCAACTCTTTAGGAGCAGCCGTTAGGCATGATCTCCGCAGAGTGGTCCACCCCGCAAGGGGGCACTTTATTTAATATCGAAGACTTCCGCGTCTGTAAAGTCGAAATTAAGATGTAACAGTGATTAACAAAGAACCAATGCTTTATCTTCACGCCGTTCAAGCAGAGCAGTTCTTTTAAGTCGTAATACTACGGATATGATCAAACTATCTATAAAATACTTGTACTTTTAGCATATTTCTATGAAAAGGGATCTTTCCATACACACATACATACGTACATATAATCACGCCTTTATCCCTAAAGGGATAGGCAAAGCTGAAACGACCTAAAGAAAGGTCGTTCCACCACGTCTGACAAGTTTTGAAGGTTATTCCAATTCCAGATAGTAGATCTGTATATTGATTATAGTGACAGGTTATCAGTCCGTCGTCTAAATTACAATACTGAAACCCTCGAATACCTTAGCTGATTTTTACAGCATACCCGGGGGAAGATGCAGCTGGCACATTCTATGTTTTTCTATTACTCCCTGTCCAGCATGGAAGTCTGGGCTCTTACCGATTCGGGAAATATGGTTGGGTGGGAGAGATTTATATATTTTTGGCGAAATAATTAACTATTCAAATAGGAAAATTAAACTTAAATTATAATTTTTTCGAGAAGCCGAGAAATCGTAAAGCTCAAAACATCATAAACCTTAGTACGTACCTATTAAAATTTATGTTTTTATAATTAAAAATATCTTCACAAATGGCAACCCGAAACAACTATCACTGTTTATCAAATTTGACAATGACATGTATAAAAGTCTGTCGCAACTCCATAAAAAAATAAAAGTCTAGGAAACGGGCAACAAGTTTCATGGCGACTATTTTCATCTTATTCACTTCCTCAGTCTCACTCTTTCTTTCATAAATTCTTTCTATCTTCGTTTCGCGGTTATGTTTTGTCAGTGACATGTATTGTGTTGACGAAGCATTGTTTACTTGTTTCTCTAATTTTTCTTAATTTGTTTAAAGATAATTTCAGTTAGCAAACAAGTGAAACGTTATTAGGACTTGTAATCTTCCTTCAGGACTTGTAAGAAAGTGATAATAAATTTTTTATCTATCTATCTTATCTATCTATAATGAACTTTCGGCGCTGTGAAATATGTGGCCTAAGGTCAGGAAGAAAAGACGGCATTAAACGTAAATTTTTGGCTAGATTTCCTCTCGATGAAGCCAGATGAGATGATTTTTTATGATAATATCAAATATCAGTCATGATGAACTCCTCTTTAAGGAATGTTTTATCATACTTTTTGTGTTAAGTATGAAATAGCCGGTTCATCTCCATAATTTTTTACTTTCATCGATATCGATATTGTTTTCAGATGGTAAACTATGGGTCAAAATGGTACTGGTAATGGTAGTGGTACTTTGAGCGGCGCTGAATCACTAACCGGTGCCATTCGATTTCACAAGTACCGAAATAGAAACCAAATTGGTATATACTATGCAGATTGTGTAAAAATACCAGTCTACGTATAAAAAATGTTCGGATCCCGTTAGTAAATTAAAAAAAAGAAAAAAAATGGTCTTGACTTATTTATTGTGTAACCTTTTGTTTTAATGGTAGAGGTATGATATTAAATAAATATACTTCCACCATTAAAACGAAATCGGGATTTTAAAAATATTTTTCAATGGTAATATAATTCGATATGAACATTGATATCCATAATATATTCTATGTAGTATATGCAACACATCACTATTTTGTTTGTCATGTTGGTAAAATTGACAGTTTACTTGCGTATTGTTGGCCATAGATTTTGTTGCCGGTTTTGATATTTGTGCAGTTTTTTTTCCTATGGATAATCCCCGTCTCTGTATAAATGTAAACAAATCATATTTTTCAGTTTTTTTGTGCATCTAATTAATTTTATTTATAGCCAAATTGTTTTTATAAAGCAATAATGAATAAAACGATACAGAAAAGTGTGCGAATGATCATACTATACAGTGTTCAAGCAATGTATGGCAGAATTTCGGATTGATAGATTATTATCTGATTTAGGAGCCGTTTTCAAAAGAACAGCAGATAAAACTGATGTGTGATCAGTTACAGAGCAATATCTAAGTGCAATAGTAGCATGTAACTTCAAAAAGTGTTCACAATAAATGAATATGTAGTTTATTTTATGTGATTTTGCAGTAAGCAGATGTTATCGATGTTTGTTATCATTATCAATGTGACATTCAAGTACATAAAGCATTCATCAATACATTTTGGTACTTTATTATTTTTCCTTATATCTATAAATAAGGGCTTTTTAAATTAAGTACAAATATTTTAAGCGTGGATTTCTTTCATCAAACTGAACAACTTTCTCCAAGGAACATAGGTCGAAATATGAAGAAAAAAAAATTTACCCTCCCATACAAATGGTGTCATGGGCCTTTGTTTTTTATTTCGACCCATGTTCCTTGGGGAAAGTTGTGCAGTTTGATGATAGAAATTCAACCTTAAAATATTTGTAGGTACTTAATTTAAAAATACCTTATTATATAAAAGAAGAAACTGACTGACTGACTGATAAATCAACGCACAGCCCAAACCGCTGGGTGTAGAGACTCCAAATTTGGCATGTAGGTTCCTTATGAGGTCTAGGGGGGTGTACTAAGAAAGGATTTTTCAAAATTCACCCCCTAAGGGGTTAAAATAGGTGATGGAAGTTTGTATGAAAGTCTGTGAGTTTCGAAGTTAGGATCTTAAAATTTTGGATTTAGGCCAATGATGTAAAATTAATAAACACGTGTTTCAAAGATTTTTATAATCAACCCCTGAAGGGGTGAAAAAGGCGGATGAAGCTGTCTATAAAAAGTCCTCCATTTTCAATTTAATAATCACTTTACTTATGGCTGCAACTTTCTAATTTACTTATTTATACATACATACATATATAAACATACAGTCATGCCTGTATCCCTAACGGGGTAGGCAGAGCATCAGTGAGTAAATAGAAACCTTTACTGCCACTTTCTCCTGTACTTTCTTACTCCAATAAATTAGAAAATACTTATATAGTCACGTCTTTATCCCTTACGGGGTAAGCAGAGCTTCAACGGCTTACTGGAAACCGTTTTCGCTACTTTCGTCACTACTTTCTCATTCCAATAAATCAATACATACATAATATTAATATTTATAGTCACGCCTGTATGCCTTACGGGGTAGATAGATTATCAATGGCTTACTAGAAACTTACATGATTAAACAGAACTTTAATACTAAAAAAATTCAAGCATCAAAACTTGTTTTTTATCACTCTTTGAGGAGAATAGAAGAATAAGAATTTGTTCATTGGTGATGCCATATAAAAGACAGTGGCGCCCTCATATTTGCCAACCTCTAAGTTGTAGAAATGTCGTAGGATGATTTGATAATTCGAATTTTCCCAATTACTCTACAAAATCCAATAATCAAGATTATTTTAAACTGCCGAAACTGGAATAATTAGACAATAATGAAAATAAAGGGCCAACAGCATGAATGAGCACAAAAATCATTCACCCCTTTTAATTGTATAGATTTATTGTATGTATTTATTATGAATGCAATAAATTAATATAAATATGAATCTTGAACTGACAAGATCAAAATAAGTTCGTCTATTCTATAGGTATACCTACTGCCATCCCTTTCTAAGCGCTTATATATTTTCACTGGGTCTTATTTACAGAATCGGCACCGTTTTATAATATTATCCAAGTTTGCATAATATCCTATCGTATAGGGCTATCGTGAAAATTCAAAATTTGAAATCAAAAAACAGTCAGTGACTAATCATCTATAGAATCACACATAAAAAAAAAAACATTATGCCTGCCTAGGGTTATCGCGAAAATTCGAATTATGGATTCATTCTACAACATACACCGGCGACGGTATCGTGACGATACCGGTGGGAATCACTGCCATGCCGTTGACGTGCCGGTGCCGTGCCGTCAAGTGGAAAAGCGTGTCATATAATTTGATTGATTTTCATACATTATCTCTTCCACGGTATCGTCGACGATAACGTGCCGTTGCCGTTGCCGTTGACGTGCCGTCTAGTGGAAAAGCGCCCATTAGCAAGAAAAAAGAAAATCCACAAAAGCAATTTAAGAAGAAAAAATATAGAAGAGATTATCAAGAAAGAAGAAAATCCACAAAAGCAATTTAAGAAGAAAATTATAGAAGATAGACATGAAGAAAGAAGCGTACGAGCGGTGTCCAGGGTTATCCCGGCCCACGGAGTCCAGGGTATAGCCCGGCCCATGTAGCAGCGGTGTCCAGGGTATTCCCGGCCCACGGAGTCCAGGGTATAGCCCGGCCCAATCATCAGCGACGCAGCGTCAGCCCCACGCGTCGTCCTCGCGCATCGAGCCAGCCCGCAGCCACGGCGGCGCCTACCGGGACCACGTCACGCCGCGTCATGCGTAACCTACTTTCGTGCGGTATAGGTAGCGTAATCGACTTGTAATGTAAGTCCAATTTTATAATATTATATAGGTATGAATAGGGTTTTAAAGTAAATAATGTTTTTTTTAGTATGTCTGAGCAACTGAAAGAGTTACATAGTAAGTTAGAACATTTAAGGGATTATTTATGTAAAATTGGTCCAGAGAGACGTAAAAAAGAAACTGCCCATAAAAAGCTAGCTGAAGCTACTCAATATTACGAAAGTTTGGGAGGTATTGTGACTCAGTTAAACGAGGAATTTAATGAGAATAAACCAAGCACTGACACTTTTAACTATTACCAGAATTTAATAGGTCAAGTTACTGAGATTTATAAGAAAATAAAACAGTTATTGTCTCAAGTAGACTCGGACGCTCAGACAGTTCCCGAATTAGAAAGCGTTACACAGAAAAACTTAGATTTAGATTCAAACATGACTGCTCCCTTCGACATCAAAACTGCTATTTCCCTGTTACCGGTGATGAACGGTCAGGAGCAGGTAACTAAACAGTTAATTGACGGAATTTTGCTGTATAGTTCGTTAGTAACTACGAATACCCAGTCCCACCTGATTGATTTTGTGTTAAAAACGCGTCTATCATCTAGTGCCAAATTGAGGTTGAAAAGCAGTTATGCAACCGCGGCAGATTTGGTACAGGACATTAGGAAATTTTTGTTGCCTAAAAAATCAACCGAAGCTTTGCAGACGAAGCTCTTTAGGGCAAGGCAGGGACGTAGGTCAGTTGAAGCTTTTGGAACGGAACTAGAGGAGCTATTCGTTGATTTGACCCTAGCGCAATCAGATGAGGACAGCAGTAAATTCGAAATACTGCGCCCTCTTAACGAAAAAACTGCAATCAAGCGATTTGCAGATGGGCTAACTGACTCGAGGCTTAGTACTATTATAGCTTCGCGGCAATTTTCGTCGCTTCCCGAGGCTATAAGGGCAGCTATTGACGAAAGTACTATGTCGTCACAACAGCCAGAGCAGGTTATGCAGTTTAGGCCAACCACCACGTATAATCGCAGTAATCGCGGTTCATTCCGTGGTTCTTCCTACAAACGTGGATACGGTAATTCCAACCATTCTGGTTACCAGGGCAATAATTATAATTGCAACAGAATTCCAAACGGAAATACTGGTAACAGAGGTTATCGAACCACCTTTGTGAATTCGGGTCATCGAGGCAAGAACCTGCATGTCCCGCGTCAGCAATCTCGCGGTGGCAGCCGCGTGCACTTTCCGCGTGTTCAGCATACCACGCGTCAAGCTGATGACACATCGGAAGACCAACAGTTTTTTCGTACCTAAACAATGCCCTCATTTTATTTTTAGTTATAATACTAACAATTTTTTTACTATAAGTTCATATTTAGGAAATGAAGAGTTGAGGTTATTGGTAGACAGTGGAGCTACTTTAACTGTAATTAAGTATGAATGTTTAGCGCGTAATACAACATTACTAAGTTTAATTAGGCCGAATGAAATTTTAATTAAGGGCGTATGTGGTAAATTAGTATCAGTAGGTTATATTTATTTAGATATTCATATTGGAGGAGTTATTTTCAAACATAAGTTCTATGTTTTTAAGAATTTAGATTGCTCCGCAAATGGCATACTTGGAGAAGATTTTTTCCTTAAGTACAAGGCCATAATTAACTACGAAAATGCAACCCTGAGTTTGAAAAACGCAGACCTTTCCGTAGTAGTGCATGTGGATGGTAAATCCATTGTAGTGCCTCCACGATGTGAAGTAATTCGACACGTGCCAGCGCCCGGCAGCGAATGTGTTATTTTAGCGAACGAAGTTCATAAAGGCGTATACACAGCGGGGCTAATAGCGAAACAAAAAGATGGACTTATTCCGATTCGCTTGCTTAATACGACAGATGAGTTAGTCAAAGTTAATGTTTCTGATTTAGGAATTCATAGCCTAGATCACTATGTCGCTTATCAATTTGATGATAGAAAAATAACATCAGATAGAGTCAGGCAACTTTTCAGTTTACTTGACTTGCCTTCTTATTTAAACAAAGAAGAGCAAATTACTATAGAAAACGTATGTGCCAAATATGCCGACGTTTTTCATTTACCAGGCGACACTTTGTCTACTACCAATCTTTACCAACATTCTATCAAATTGAAGGACAATGTTTCACCAGTGTATAGCAAGCCTTATAGGTTACCAAAGGCACTTAAGGGTGAAATACAAAAACAGATAGACGAAATGCTTAAGAATGATATAATCGAGGAAACAACATCTGCGTGGTCAAGTCCTGTTTTGTTAGTTCCCAAGAAAACTGATAAATCTGGAGAGAAAAAATGGCGGTTAGTCGTTGATTATCGTCATTTGAACAAAGTTATACAGGACGACAAATTCCCTCTGCCCAATATCACAGATATTTTAGATTCTTTGGCGAATAATATGTATTTCTCGAAGTTAGACTTATCACAAGGTTATTATCAGCTACCTTTGGAAGAGCAGTCCAGGAAATACACAGCGTTTACCACAGATAAGCAATATTCCATGAAAAGATGTCCTATGGGACTCAAAACCAGTGGAAGCTCCTTTTCCCGTTTAATGACAATAGCTATGACAGGTTTAAATTATAAAGCATGTCTCATTTATTTGGATGACTGCATAGTAGTAGGAAACAACCTCGAAACCCATAACAAAAATTTGATCAAAGTTCTAGAAAGATTTCGGCAAGTTAATTTAAAGCTAAATCCAACGAAGTGCGAATTTTTACGTAAGGAAATCGTTTATTTAGGCCACAAAATTACTTCAGACGGTATTTTTCCCGACCCGTCAAAAGTCGATGTTTTGCAAAAGTATCCAATTCCAAAGTCTGTCGATGACGTCAAACGTTTCGTAGCGTTTGCTAATTATTACAGGCGTTTTATACCCAATTTCGCGCTTATAGCACATCCTCTTAACGCTTTATGTAAGAAAAATGTTTCTTTCAACTGGAACAACGATTGTGAACAGGCTTTCCAAAAACTAAAGGAAATACTACTTAGTCCTACCATCCTAGATTATCCTGATTTTTCAGAGAGTAACACTTTTGTTTTACAGACAGACGCATCAAAGTTAGGTTTAGGTGCCGTTTTGTCTAATAGTAACGGCAAGGTTATTGCATACGCGAGCCGTAGTCTAAGACCAGCTGAAACTCGATACCCAGTCATCGAACTCGAGTTACTGGCTATTGTATGGGCTGTACGTCATTTCAGACCATATTTATATGGAAAGAAGTTTCAAATCAAAACAGACCATAAGCCTTTGATTTATTTATTCAACATGACCGATCCTTCAAGCCGTTTAACGAAATTTAGACTTTATTTAGAAGAATATGATTTTGATATCAGCTACGTTCCGGGACGTCTCAATGCAGCTGCAGACGCATTGAGCCGTTTACCGATGAATTCTAAAGAATTAAAAGAGATGCATGAGCATGTTGTATCGGTCATAACTAGAGCTCAAGCTCGTAAATTAGCTAATGACAACATTAGTACAGACAAGACTTGTGGGGTTCCCACTACTTCTGGGTCTGATCAACCTAAAGTAGTGGAAATCCTTAAACAACCGACAGACAGTGTAGAATTAATATTGAGTCCTAATAAGCGAACTTTATGCGAAGTGCAAAAGTTAAAATGTTTTTATAGTAAAAATGGTACCTGTATGTATGTGCCCGATAAATCGGCCATTTATGTGATTTCTCGATCGTTATCTACCGTAAGTGTGTTAGCGAGAGAATTGCAAGATTTTTGTAAAGAAATAAAAGTAAACGAGCTCGTTATTATTAATAAAAAATCCAATAGAGATTATATAAACATGTTGTTAAGAGAAGTAAACAGACTATGTGAATTTCCTAAAATACTAGTATTGAAAGACGTAGTGACAGTCACTGATAGAGATTCAAAAATCGTCATTTTGAACGATTTCCATCTATTACCCACAAGTGGCCACGCGGGGGTTAATAGGATGCTGAATAACATAAAAAAGTACTTTTACTGGCCAGGTATTACTAATGACGTCATGGAATTTGTAAAAAAATGTAAGAGTTGCCAAATTCAAAAGCACTCGAATAGGCATACTAAGGAGCCAATGGTTATTACAACCACTCCTAGCACAGCATTTGAGAGAATAAGTTTAGATTTAATGGGCCCCCTAGATATAGATAATTGTAATTATAAGTATATTTTAACATTACAGTGTCATTTGACAAAATATGTGGAAGCGTACCCGCTTGAAAAGAAGGACACAGTGTCGGTGGCTAGTTTATTTGTAAATAACTTTATTTTAAGATATGGCGTTCCAAAGGAGATTTTGACAGATCAGGGTACAGAGTTTATGTCATCAGTTATGACTGAAGTATGTGAACTGTTGAAAATCACTAAACTCCATTCTACTGCGTACCACCATGAGACAATAGGTGCTTTAGAAAACACGCATAAGAGTTTAGGTGCTTTTCTTAGGATACAGTGCAGTAACAACACGACCGACTGGAGCAGTTGGTTACCGTTTTGGTGTTTCTCTTATAATACCACTGTACATACCGAGACACAATACACTCCATTCGAACTTGTATTTGGAAAACTCTGTCATTTGCCAAATAACTTACAAAATCCAGAAACAGTAGAACCTTTGTATAACCCAGATGCGTATCCCTTACAGCTAAAGTACAGATTGCAAAGAGCGCAATCTGATGCTAGGAATAATTTATTACAAGGCAAATCTTTAAGAAAGGTTAATTATGATAAACATATGAACAGCGTAACTTATAAGAAAGACGATTTAATTCTGTTAAAAAATCAAGTAGGTACAAAGCTTGATAATATTTATTTAGGACCGTACAAGGTGATTGAAGATTTGTCTCCTAATGTAAAAATTTTGAAAGACGATAAAATTTATGTGACCCATAAAAATAATACAAAGTTGTTTATTAAATAATTTTTAAGTTTAATGTGTTTTTTAAGAAATATAAAAAAAAATTGTATTTTGTAAACAAGTAATATGTATCACATTTTTTTTTTTTTCTGCTGCCCCGGTGGTGAAGGGAACTTTTCGGGGGAGATGAAGTATAGGTAGAAATACCTATTCATTACTTTGACCGCAGCGTATTTCATACTGACTGCGACATGCGATGCATATTGCTTGTATTAGCAATAAGTTAGTTAACATTTTATTATTAAGTATTTTGATATTCATTCCATTTTGGGACACCTAACAATATAGACATGTCCTAAACTCTGCATTTTATTTGCTACCTATCGCCCACACCGCTCATAATGTGATACGAGTATAACACAGTTTTAGTTTGATTTGACTCATGTTTCATAGGTTTAGAGGCAACACAACAATTTTAAATGTTCAGTTTAAGATCTGCAGCTTTCTAGCTGTCCACTTTAGATTTCCTGTGATAAAGCATAATTTCAGTGAAGCGATTTCATATGAGTGTGAAACCGCATGCGACACACCGTTGTCCGGAAGACATTCAGGCGGCATAATTTTTATTCGACGCAACAATTATTCGATATTACTTCTATAAGAATGACTCTAATTATGCTTCAGCATCCTAATATCTGGTGTGTTCCTTTCTTGTGACACAAAACCCTTTTCTCAAAAGTTGTTGCAAGGCTCTCTTCTATCAACTCTTCCTCGATTCTCTAGACTAGCTCAGAAAAAGCAAATCCACCACAAGTACAGCATGATGCAAGTTGAAAGCGCTTGAGTGAAGAAAGGCCCTTCAACAGAGTCATAAAACAATGTTACGACGAGCTATGAATTGTAACGAGCTTAGTTATGAGGTGTCAGAATATTACAACTGTAATTTGTTAGTTGTAAACGGTGATATAATAACTAATTGTACTTTTAGTATTTTACATGCGTGATATTTTTTTTCCGGTCTAATGCGATTCTTTATTTTTGTTCTTGACTCTAAATTAAAGTAGAGGTGACCAAGAATGAGTCAACGATGTAGATTGCTAATTTAAATTAAAAACCTTATAATAGATAGTGGTATTTTTTATACTTAGCCTAAAAACACAGCAAGCTGGGAAACTATGCGTAGCCTATCTTCCTTTTTTACTACAGATTTATTAACTGCGTCCGTGGTCCAGTGATCTGAGCCATGGGCTTACGATCCGGAGGTCCTGGGTTCGATTCCCAGGGAGGGGACACAAAGTTGATATTTGTCAATTTATCACTTTGCGAGTTTTTCCCCAGTTTGGTTAGGACATTTCAGGCTGAATCCCCTGATTGTCCGAAAAGAAAAAAAGGATTCCGTGCTTCGGAGGGCACGTTAAGCCGTCGGTCCCGGCAGCTGTCTTTGATAGTGGTCGTTACTGAAACCATGTCAGAGGCCTATAGCTGAGCTACTAGGCGGTTTAAAAACTCTGACACCAGGGTTTATCGGGTATGTTCGACTCGAAAATCCACTCGCTAAGAAGAAGACTACACTACAGATTTGGTTTTTGGCTAACACACTTCTTAGACTTCAATTAAACAACTTGTAGTTACAAATCGAAGAGTGACACCTTATGTAAGGCTAAACAACAAAGCTTTCTTTTTTTCCTTAACCGTATTAGCACTTGGTAAACACGGAAGTGACAGTGACAAAATTAATTTAAATATTAATTGGATTTAATTAGGCTTTAGTTAACTCGATAATCGAAACGACATAAAAACATTTTGGTATAGACATGACCTTACATTACAAAAATGTTTTACCACTACATAGCACGTTTTGACCAGCCTTTAACGATGTTAAGACTTGTAGGTATTATATTTTGTATAATGTAATGAATGAATAAGTACAAATTACTTAACACAAAATTGTTTAAAAGCTGAACGGAACATGCTTAAAAAAATAAACACATATCATGCTTTGTCAGTAAATCATTGTACGGTATTGCATTCTCATAATTTTAATTTACAATATTGCGATCGATTCGTGGAGAGCATGACTTAACTAAATCTTAACCAAAATGGTTGACAATTTTGTCAAGATTTAGTTATTTTGTGCCCATACGAATTGATTTATCAAATGCACTACCCAAAATCAACCAACTCCCAACACCAACCACTCTACCAAAGAAACATCGTGTACCTAAAACACCAATACAGAAAAACCCACATAAAATACGACATTCGCTTAGTTTTTTACCATCTTTCGGAAACGTCGTGCCGTCTTCATCCTTCCGCTGATGTAGCATAATATCATCGAATTATCATGTCAAAGCATGTAACAAGTCGGTAGTAAACAATTATTTAATCGGCATAGCAGGTGACCAGGCTACCGTGAAATGTGGACGATAAAAGTGGCTGTTATTAGTGAGGGGACGGCTAATAACATAACAGGTATTTTTTGGTACTAGTTACATGAGTACTGTTAGATTTCTTATTGGATAATTATCAGTTTCGATGGTAGAAAATAAAGACTAAATGACTATCAAAAATATTAATAAAATCAATTCATCTGTCCCTAATGGTGAAGCAGATTTACTGTAAATTCTCTTGCAATGGGCTTGCCGATCGATACTAGTGCAAAGCGTGGAGAGTATGGGAAATACTTATTTTAAAGCTTAAACTTCTAACTAACGGTCCTTATTGAGCCGTGCCCTGTTATGGCTGAAATATAGGTAATTCGTAGTTGTAGGTCATAATGACCAATGTGCACATGCTAGTTTTTCAAATTAGATGAGTACGATACCTGTTCACCAAATAAATCCCAACCTTAAATATAATGAGATACAACAGTAATCATAATATTCGTGTCATGATAATGAAAATCACACAGCGTATCACATTCGCATGTTACAGCCGTTCCGCGTAACAATGTTGTAACTCATAATAAATCACTTTATAAACAAACAGTGTAAGTTAAAATGATATTGTAATTTATTTACTTACACTCTTTTGCTCGAAGCGAATGATTTACTGTGCAATTATTAAATACTTAGTATATTGTCACAGTGATTTATGATTATGAATGGTTAAGTAATTTATCAAGTTAATGTTGACAAATTATTTGATTTACAAGTTCAAAGACTGATAGATAAGTATCAAAAGAAAGCGCGGGAACTTTAATAAATATTTATACAACATGATTTATTGATTGTTTCTTCACTATCGATACTTTGTTTTCAAGACAAATGAAAGCGAAAGTATTTGGATACAGGTGCAATAACTTAGATATCCCAGATAATGCATGATAATTATGTTCGTACCTCCTAAGCTAAGGTTATCAAACGAAACTGCCCAATAAAAATTAGTCGAAATGTATCCGCACTCAATATATCAAAGGATATTGCTTAATTACTGCTGCGGCTCAGTTACCCAAAGTGTGTCTTGGCTTCTGACACGACAAGAGTAGACGATACAATATTCAAACTATAGATCCAGGTTTTTTGTCTTCAGACTGTGGAGTACCTATTCGAAGACACACCAGACAGCCACGGGAGAGGAACGCCGGCCAACTCCGCATCATCAAGGGAAGGGAGTCTAAGCGAGGAGCCTGGCCTTGGCAGGTGAGACAAAATGCTTTAGTCAGATGAGTAAAGGAAGAACTTTAGTCTAGTCCAGAAGGGACAAATTGGGTTAACGATAGAGCAAGATCAAACAGAACACAGCAGGCCCAAGCTGGTCGTAGGGACACATCCGTTCAAGTGGTAAATTCTTTAGCTGGACTTTGCCAAAGGAAAGCGTGTGATGCCGCTTTCCACTAACAGAGGGTTAGATCACTTCAAAAATTCCCATCCGGAGGAACAACTTCATTTTTAATCTAAGTTAAAGAATGTTCGCAGCCAGTTTAACACAGATTGTTTATGTTTATGTATTCCAGGTGTCCCTGCAATTGCTGCACCCTAACTACGGTCTGATCGGGCACTGGTGCGGAGGAGTGTTGGTCCATCCACTGTGGCTTCTCACTACAGCTCACTGCATACACAAGTAATGTCTTTCATCGTAGATAAGTTAGATGGAAATTTTCTGGTTGATTCTTTTGACGTCGCGTTATTTGGTTAAATAGCTCGATGACTGGTGACGTAACAGTATCTTTGAGGATATTGAGGAGTCTAAGATCTTTGACGTCAAATGCCTTTGACATGCAATGAAGTCAGCCTACTCTGTCAAACCTAAATTAAAAACAATCTGGTAAAGTCAAATTAGCGTTGCGATTCCCTTTAGGAAAT
This sequence comes from Scrobipalpa atriplicella, assembly GCA_029255725.1. Taxonomy (NCBI): domain Eukaryota; kingdom Metazoa; phylum Arthropoda; class Insecta; order Lepidoptera; family Gelechiidae; genus Scrobipalpa; species Scrobipalpa atriplicella. The sequence goes on from JARACY010000072.1 coordinate 95,174, forward strand.
CAAACTAACGACTCCAATCATACTATGATGATTTTATGATGGTGAGATGATTCTTCATAGTGGCGGCGGCAGTGACATTATACGAGTAAAATTTTTACCTCTTTCAACGTTCCATTTCAGTGAACTCTTCAACCTGCCAGTACCTGCTCTATGGACAGCAGTTCTAGGAGAATGGGATCGAGCTGAACAGAGGGGGGCTTATGTCCCCATTGAGAAGATAGTCCTGCATCACCGGTTCCACAACTACCAGCATGATATAGGTGAGTATAACTTTTTTTTATACAAAATAAACATTTCTAAATTTTAAAGTACGAGTAAGCGGACGTACTTTCGTCGTTTCTTGATCAATAATAATGTTTTTTCTGGATGTGAAGCATAATATTGATTCTATTTTTTTCTTTAATTGTTATTGTTACGTTTCAGCTTTAATGAAGATGACAAAACCCGCCGATGTCAGCGCTCATAGTCGGATACGAACGATCTGCCTGCCACCCTTTGAGCCACCAGTTACCAGCTTAATCACAGAGAAGACCTCCACCTTCTACATGAGACCAGAAGTGACGCCAGAACCTCCCAGAAGAAAAGCAGCAAAACCACCAAAACCTAATCCCGACACTGCTGTAAAATATTTAGAAAAACTGAACAATCTAACTAAAACAATCTTCGCGGGCTTTTTCAACAAGAAACACAAAAACATGAGATACAATGTCAGGGTTGCCAATGACTCAAATAGACAGACAGAAAGAAAAACTGACGGCATACATCGACCTGAAGAAAACAAAAAGAATTTAGATATAGTCTACGATAGTGCCACTTTAGATAGTGTAGTGCAACTAATTAAGTCTAAACTAAGTAAGGACAAGAAAGTGAATAATGAAAGAAGTGATAAAAAACTTATGTTTGGTGGTGAAGAAATTGATCCTTTCATTGATGAAAGTAATAGGATAGACTTTAGAGATGAGTGTTATGCTACAGGGTGGGGCAGAGAACAAACTAATGGGACGTTGACTGATGTGTTGCTTGAAGCTGAAGTGCCAATTTTGCCTTTACAAGTGTGCAGAGATAGATATTCTTTAACATTGCCTCTAAATGAGGGGCATCTCTGTGCCGGTAGTACAGATGGCAGTACGGGAGCATGTGTGGTGAGTTTTCGAAATATTGATTAATTTTATTACGACTGATATAGCATTCGATCAGATATCTGATTGAATATATCATTCAATTTGTTACATTTCTGTAATAACATCTGATTAAATAAAGCAAGTATCAGAAAACAATTAGTTAGCTAGCAATAACATTTTGGTGTCATTTTGCAACTCTGTAAGTTGATAATATAGTAGGTAAGTTGCCATTTATGAGTTTGTTTTTCACCTTACGAGTACTATAATGTGCAAATATAGATGACTTGCAAATAGGTTAATATGGTTCATTTACTTGAAGTGTGGTTGGTACTTACTCATTTTTCATAGAGTCAAACCGTTTATCATTAGTCATCATACCAATTTATCTTTGAAATGTCTTGAACACAAACACTGAAGATGTATGAATACTCTATAGTGTTCTGTGAGTCTATATTTTCTAACATCCTTCACCGTGTCATTAGCGTCATAGATCTCTCCGTCTTCAGCTAAAGACTCAAGAGCCTTTTGTTGTCTGTTTTTGTCTAACAACTTTAACCCCGTACTTTTCCAGAACAACGAAAGTACAACTTTCTAAACTAAAACAAAGTCGTCAACAATTAATCGACATGCATTCTGAGATTAACAAATCAAAATTTTACATAGCAACCAATCTAAATGAACTCCATTATCAGTACAGTAATTTAAGTACCATGTCTCTATTAGAACTGGTCAAGCTACAGACATATCTAATATCATATCTACTGATCATGAATGGTGGAACATTGATTTTGATGTAGCAATTAAAATTGGCTTGTTCAGTAATTTTGATGTTCCGATCGCAAATAATGATAGCGTTGTTTTTGATGAATCAGCATATATTTGAGAAGAAAGACTGTTAGCAATCAATTTGGTAGATTGAAAGAATGTGTTTGCTTAAGATGGTTTGATAGTAGATTGTTGTATATTACGTAACGATAAAGGTAACTTCCTGTGCAAATTACATACATGCAGACTGAATATAATGCCCATTATGTTGATGATATTTTTTTACCAAGAACATTTTATTGTTTGAAAAGTATTTTTTAGGAAAATCTGGAATGGTTTTTAAGTTAAGTTTCAGCAAGTGTTTAAATACTTTTCTCCTTATTTCCAGGGAGATAGTGGGGGTCCTCTACAATGCCGCTCTGGAGGCCGCTGGTTGCTGAAGGGCCTGACCTCTTTCGGGTCAGGGTGCGCCAGGAGAGGAGTGCCAGATGTTTATACCAATATAGCTCACTATGTGTCTTGGATCTATGCCCATGTTTATGCTAGCTAACATTAAGAATTGCGTTGCAACTGAAAAATGTGTGTTTGGATATAAGGTTGAAACCTTTAATCAGTAAGATAAATTTGAATTATTTTATTTAAAACCTCACAATAACTAAAAATAGAGCAGCACCAAACAATGATTTTCAACATCGACCGAATTCCTTATCTTTGAATCTGAAATAAGTAAATCTGAAACAGTACGTAAAATGATGTCAAATTTATTGGACATGAAATATATAATGTAAGGGTTATCATCGTTACCTCTGTTTATTTTTCAATATAAACTTAATTTTCGGGTCGATAATAATTTTGAATTCATTTGGAATTATTGTTTCTTATTTATTTCATGTATTGCTGCTACTGATTTGATAGTAAGATCTATTTATTTTTTAACATTGATTACCAGTCTGTAAATATTTTGACTTCTAGTCCATAAAAGTATTGTAGTAATTTATTTTAATTTAGTATTAAGTTTGACTTACCATTTTCGTGTAGATTTTGAAATAAAGGTTATTGTTTTTGTATTATTCGGTACCTTCTTAGATATATTATAAGTGATTATGTTAAGATTGTTGTAAATTTTACAAAATGGCCACTCAAAATAACTGTGATTATTTTATAATGCTATTTCTTCAAATATTAATAGTTTATTTTTGTATATTTTAATTTAGTTTGATTAAAATGATAAATCTGTGCAGTTCCGTTGACTTGTCGTATTTTCGTTTTAGTTTTAATTATAGAAATAACTTTAATAAATTAATTTGTAAATATTTAAGAAAAAGAATTGTTAAAACAAATGAAATAAAACTCAGGTAATTAAAATTCGTACAAAACTTTTACTTAACTCCTTTCCCTCAGTCTGTACAATATTTACAAATACTATTCACTAGTAGTAAAGATGCTATAACTAATAATAATATCACATTTGCTGTTCATTTGATCGGAATAGAGAATTTACCAAAATTATTATTAAAATGCCTGAAATTGAATTGTACCTAAAATACATTCACTGATCAGAAAAATACAGCTTTATTTTCTGTAAAAAAATGTAAAACAATGAATTTTACATTGTTCAGTTTACAGATTGTCTTGTCTTGTCTAGCCTGAATCATCCGTATAGAGATTACTATATAATAATACTGTAGTTATTTACGTATAAGGTTATTTTCTGATAACTACGGTACTAATTTAGTATTAATTGTTTTAAAAGTAAAATTCGATCAAAAAACTGTCGAAGTTATGCATAGCAACTCTTTGTCTAGCCTGAAACATCCAACTGCATAGCAACTCATGAAACCTATATTTAAACCTAATTAAATAAATAGTAAATCGTTAAATACTAACTTAGAATAACTATTGAGCAACAATTAATATCAATACAGATACAGAAAAATAGGTTATCATAAAAAAGTCGATTTTGTTCATTTTTACTTAAGTACTCAATTCGAATGTTATTCTGCAATATGCTGAATAATGTTTTTAAAGTTTATAATTATTCGAAATTATTTGTTATATGGGATCAATTTGTTGTTATTTTGTCCTTTATTTTTCTGTATCGATATTTTCTATTCACATTCTTAAATATGGCAACACAGTTAATCGGCAAGGAAGGTTTGTAAATTAACATAATTCAACCATTCTTATTAATTAGAGATTTTGAGCAAGTTCAGGTGATTCTTTGAAAATAATGGTAACGTAAATTTTTAAAGCTATTTTTGAGCAAACTATTTACAAAACTTAAAAATCATACACCGAATTAAATCAAAACCGTTGAATCATTATATCGTCTACGTACGATATAATATAACAAGTGAATTTATTTTATAAGAAGTGATAAAATCTGTCCAAATCTATTATATTTTCTAAGTGATACAGGCTTGTGCTGTACATTCATCTATCTAATTGTATCGTCATGGGTTCATTTCTATAAAATTTATATTTAATATCATTGATTCCAAAAATATTGTAATTAATATGATGACCTTTATTTCATGGTCATGATCAATCACTGATATCTTCCACAACTTATTATTGATGCACTATAACACTGTCAATTCTATCAACACTCTATTCATAACGAAAAATAATTCTAACAGCTCACGTCTCAATTAATAATAAATCAGGTATATCATTGTCTTCTTCACTGATAGCTAGTAACGACACAGCTTGTTTGGCTAGTTCCTCATCCTCTCTATGAAATCCTATATTCTCAGCCATATTCTGTATTACACTGTTTCTCCTCCTCTCTTCCCTGCTTTTCTTTCTCTTAGGCTGCATCTCCTCGTCTTTGGACTGGATGAGCTTGTACTTGGGTTTCCAGATCCTGTGGAAGCCCTGGGCTCCGAGGATGGCGCCGGCGATGAACAGCACCACCTCGATGGTGATGACCAGGGGAGGAGCGATGACGAAGCGGAGACGGAGGATGCTGACTACTTCTGAGGGAGGCTCTTTGCAGTACTGTGAAAAGGGAAAAATATCTTTGATTGAAAGCTTAAAATATTTCTTCACTGTTCAGCTTAGAAAGATAAACCTTTCTTCGTTCCCTTAGGAACATTAAGTGGAATTCCAGGAATTTTGAGTTCGACTAATTTTATCAAATTTTAGAATAAAATTAAAGTGAAAATAGATTTTACAATTATCAATCATCAGAAAATTTCGACAAAAGGCTGACAACAAATGCTACAGAAAAAGAAACACAATCCTATGCCTATAAAAATTGACGCTTTGCCTATCTCTTAAGGGACATTAGATTTAAACACACGAAGGCAAGACAACTTACCAAAGAGATCCATACTAGAGGTATAACCTTGTCCTTCAAACGTTCAGCAATACGGTTCCATGGGTTGACTCGGACGGCAAGATTCACTTGGATCTTGGTAGAGAGGGCAAGAGGTACGCCTATGGTCTGAAAGAGAGCAATAGCGTTAGTAAGACATTTTGCAGAATGATAAAGCATTTTATAGAAAAAGTATATAATCATCCGAAATTGTGTTAGGTTAGAAATTGAAATTTTATCTTTATTTCTTACGGATGTCCTACGGTTTGATCATAATGATGTGGGTTTTTAATTTTTAAGTTTTGTTAGTATTTGAGCGAGGCGATGCCGATTACAGTAACTGTCTAAAGACAATAGGAAATTATAGAATGTACTTACAGGTTCCAAGTCAAGATGAGAACTGTGTTTTGCAGGATCTGGATGCATGCCTTCAAAATACTTCTTCTGTTCAGGGTCCGTGTCCATGAAATGAGGTTTTGACAGTGCGATGGGGAATCCTAAATGAAAAAATAAAATGAATACCACATTTACAGATATTTACTGTGATCCCCACTTCAGGGTATTTTTGATAGTCGGAAAGAAGATACTGTAGAAGTTTTTTTCAGGAAAGTCCAAAATACAAAAGATCGTTACAGTGTGTTGAAAATACAGTAGGTATAATAATGTGTAATTCTTAAAAAAAACTAAGACCAAAACAAAAAAGTTAGACAACATTTCTCCCGAAAAAGATAAAAAAATAAAAACCTCTGTGTAACAAAATTATGTCAAAGAAAACTTAAGTTTACATACCATAGTAGCAACTGCTGACGTCTACAAATCCATCAGGAAGACAATTTTCAGTACAACTGCAAGCATATTTGGAGGTCTTGTTGAAGGCTGAGTCTTGTAAGGTGAACCTGCAACATGAAAGTTACTCAAGGATGTTGCTTTGGTCTCTAAGATTGTTAAAAGTCTATAAAAATTTCATTGACTACGTACAATAAGAGCTTCTGTAGTTACCTCAAATAGTTGAACCCGTACTCCCCACCCCCCTTCTCCTTGAAGGTGAAGGGATAGATCCTGCAGGCCTGCCTCCTGAAGATTGGGATGACTCTGTCTTCCTTCACATCAGGGGCCACCATCAGACCCTCGTAAGATCCTCTGATGCGATTGCAGGGCGTACTGTAATAAAAATCAGTCAGTGTTTTGAGGTGATAAATAAGAGATGGTAAATCAAAACACTTGTTATTGGATCTTGAATATTCAGGGTTATTTCGGAAAAATGGTTCAGAAACTGAGTCTTATCCATACTTAACCACTCTGTTTAGATTATTTGTATCGGGAACAAAAGTTCATATTTTTTTTTGTGAAATTTGTTAAATTTCGTTGTCAAGCTAACCCTTTTTAGTTGGCGCATTGTGTCCAAAGTACCTACCCATCTAATCACCAATGAAGGCTTACCTGGTATTCAAGTCGGTAAATCCTTGCTCCTTAAGTCCAGCCAGCTCATTCCAAGAGTTGATGGAGTATCTTCTGCTGATGTCACGTAGTTCTATTTCTGCTGTATCGTTTCTTTCGGCGTAAAACTGAAAATAATCAAAAAGACATGAGTAACTTTTTATTTTTCTCAAAAAATGGTCTCAATAAGAACCATATTAAAAATATGGAATCAATACTACAAAATAATAGCAAATGCTCCGCGTAATAGAAAACGAGAACTCTAAAAACCTACCATTTATTATAGTTATTTGATCCTGAGTTATTTGACAGGTTTCACAGGTTTGTCATTATACTCGTAATCAGACTATTGTACCTACCTAATTATTGGTTTTATAGACTTAACAAATAATATATGAGAAATAACAAACTAAAAATTAAACCACGGACAGGATTGTTTTGTTATTTCTCTTTAGGAAATAAAATACATAGAAAACTTACCCTGTCCATAATCCCGATTTTGGCGAAGTCGATCCACCCCGGCAGGATGGTATGAGCAGCGGTCACCACAGGGTCGCTGTACCCCCACAGCAACTCCTCGGCAGTCATGTTGAGGAACAACTTGGGACCCAGAGCTGATAGCGTGGCATACGCGCCCATGTTGCCGATCATGCCGGCCCTGTCTGCTAGGAGCGTGTTGAAGGCCTGGTGGAAAAGAAAACACGCATATTAAATATGTTCTCAGTCCATCGCCTAAATTGTTATACCATGGTTATACCTTCACTAAAATCTTAATCTATGCCTTTGCTAGCTTTGACAGTATTCCCGGGTACCAATGTATTAATAACACACTCATCTTAATTATTTTCCTACTAGAGAAGGTGTGCTGATAAAGCTTTCAAAATTATCTTTATTATTACGTGTAAAATACGGGGCAAGAACCCTGACCTTTGAGATAAAGTTAGAAGCAAAGAAGTTTCTAGAGTTTTGCCCTCTGATAATCTACTTTATTTTCTCGTATTATTTTTGTTTGTTATAAGTAATTTTATCAATAAATTGCCACTAGTAAAGTAATAAACTAGGCCAGACATTCATTCAAAGCAAAGCATTATGAAATGATAGTATTTATACATAGGATTTATAATTTTACTCCGAGAAAATCATAAAAATTTAACCTCAGGTAAATCCGCGGTTTAGAAAGACTAATAATACTGACGCCCCTTATTTTGAAAACACTTAACAAATTTTTGGTGTAGTTTTCTAGTTGATACTTTAATTAATTACCCAGACGAACCTTACGCTAGATATTTACCTGAAAATAATATGAATTTTCAAATGTATACTTTTGCGGAGGGAATTAGAGGTTATTGTTGACAACTCATTATAAGAGCTATAAACATCATCCTCGTATACGAAATGTCTTTATCAGACTAGGTAAATCATTGAAGTTCTGCCTGCTCCATGTAGGATGTGGCACAGTCGTATGTACCTAAGGTTCTGTATTTAAAGCTACTTACAAGAAAGGCAATATTGGGCACATTGACGGCGACATCCCTGTAGTGCGCCACTGATTGTTCTGGCAGGAACTTGAGCGTGGTCTTCGGCCGGATTTTGAGGACCCCCTTCTCTCTGTCTATGTGCATGTCTTCATTTATCCGTGATTCCCTGAAAAAAAAAAAAAAGTTAGATTTGGACTGTGGCGTAGGATGAAATATTTTAGAAATGCATATCATACAAGGTCTCATAGAATAACGAATAGTATTAATTAATTTTGTAAACAGGTATGAAAATGTAAAAACCACGACCACTAGATCAATATCAGAAAAAAACTACATACGTTTTTTTTTTAACGTTAAGATGGACCCTGTAGACGAAGAAAAAAAACAAATTATCATTGTATTTTTGTGTTATCTGTCTTCTCGCATTGAGCAACTGTCGATGAGAAGATGTTATCTTCACCTATTTTTATTATCCTACTTATATTATAAATGCAAAAGTTTGGATGTTTGTTACTCAATCACGCCTAAATCATGTTTAAACTTTGCACAAATATCGGATAGATCTTGAAATAGGACAAAGGCTACTTTTAACCGCGGCAAAACCTTCATTTCCACGGGAAAACTCAATTGACGTGAGTGAAACCGTGGGCGGAAATCTAGTTATCCATAAACACCTCGTAAACGTGTATTTTGATCTTATTACGGAAAAAAAATGGAAAATTACTTCTCTTCCGGGCATAATGTATGAAACTCAGTAGGTAGGTATAGAGTTTTACATTATACAATTTAGACTGTAATCTGAAAATTCATTACAACTACAGAAAAACAGACCTATCTACTATTAAGGCTCGTATTTATAAAGCGATCTCAACATTGATATCAATATTAAGTATGGATTTGACAGGTCGTTTTGTACTGAAATGACATTTCTGATACGAACTGAAACTCGCTGTCACACTTGAGAACTGTTTATCAATACGGGCCTAAGAGGCGCTCATCGGAGTCGTAAAAGTCCTCTTAAAATTTATCAGACGCGGTGAACAGGTTTTATCAAGAAGTTGACATTCAGGCGTGATTTTATGTCTCATGATGTTACATCTTAGTCATATTCACATTAAAATCCGGGTTATCAAGTGACTCGTTAAATAACTACTTAATAATTGGGTAAGAGCTACTTATCATATTTTTGGTGCGTTGAACTCAAAAACATAGCTCTTGTAATGGATTCATTATTAACTCTTCAGAAATATGTAGTTTGTAATTTTGCATATACTTATTAATATAGTTAAGTCATATTCTAAAATATGCTGTAAGCTTCCCAAATAAAATAAATTAAATAAATAAATATTTTCAAAACAATATTTCATTCACAATAATTTATAAGTACTTAGGTATAGAAAATTGCGACAGCTTTGACATGTTAGTTGCAATAAATTTTATCTTCTGTATGTTTTTCCTTTTAATTCTAAAAGAATTTCGTACCTATTTAGATGCATCAAAAATGGTTCCGTTGGTAAGCATCCTGAATCGGGATGCGTCAAAAATGGTTCCGTTGGTTAGCTCCCCGAATTCGGGATGCGTCAAAAACAGTGCCGTTGGAAAGCACCCCGTATTGGGATGCGTCAAAAATGGTTCCGTGGATAAGCACCCCGTATTTGGATGCGTCAGAAATGGTGCCGTTTATATACAAATCATGGCACAAATGATACTTACTGAAACCGAAAAGGGCCGACTTCAGTCATCTTCATGACCTTGGAGTCTCCGTTGACAAACTCAGCTGTGTTGGTGTAGTTGAAGATCCACACCTCGCAGAACAGTTGGTAGGAGTTGGTTGGGTTTTCGTACATCTTGTAGAGGAACGAGCCTTCCCGCATGTCCATGTACTGAAACAATTGGAGAATCAAAGTTAAATAAAGTTAAATTATTTCACCTATGATTCTTTAACCAAGGAATATAAGTCAAAATATGACATAGTTATAATTTGCATTTCGTCAGAATTTCATTCTATATTATCTTTCTGAGGATGTAAAGCAGTGAATTGTTGCAGCTTATTTAGTTGTAATTTTTTGACAAAATAAAACATAATACAGAGTTATTTTTAATTCAAAATAACAGTAATTATTTACAATGTAAATATTTTTTGCACAATGTCGTACAACGTGCTAAAAAATAATTGTATTTTATTTTATAATTGGAGTGGTTTATTACTGAAATAATAGGAGTAATTACAATAAATACGCAGATTATACCATTGTTATAATGTAGTTGTTTTTTTATTTGCTTTAACCTTTAAAAAATCTAACGAGTATTGGGTGTGTCACATCATCATCCGGCTGGTAGTCATATAAATCAGTTTTTTTATTTTTATTTATTTTATCAGAAAGGACAAGAGCCTCTGATTAAAAAAACTTGCGTGACTAAGATTTTTTGTCTTTAGCGTTATACTCAGTATCAAAACTTCTTATAATAAGTTCTTGTTTTTCTGTAGCATGTAATGGCTTAAAAAAAATAAGTGGCAATATTATAAAATGAAGAGCAAACAAGTTGTATCTTCTTTCTAGATTTTATCCTTTACTATTATTTTATTTCTAGGATTACGATTAGCCAATAGCAAAACTGTTTGGCCTCCAGCGAAATTCTACACTAAGTTTTAAGGTTTTGTAACATGTCATTAGAAGCTAATCAAAACTGCGAGATAAGCCACCTTGACTCACTTTCGGTAACAGTTTAAGATTTAATTATAATGATATCCATGAATAATATTTACATGCGAGCACGTGTTTTAGCACATGTTTTCTCCCCCCTTTTTAAAAAAAATCACGCCTGAATGTCAACGCCTCGATAAAAGCTGTTTCTACCGCGTCTGATAAATTTTGAGAGGACATTATAAGGACCATCCAGACCTTCCGATGCTAATCATCACAGCATAATTACAAGAGATGTTTTTTTTATTAGGTTAGGTTTGTTTTTTACACTAGTCTAGGCCAGTGTGACTACGAGAGGTGTGACAAGGAGCGAGCTTATCCTAAAAGCTTTAAAGGTATTCTTACAAACTGTTGAAAACCCTATATCAAACTATTATTTTTTTAGTTGATCAGTTGCATGCATGAGTACATTCACATTAGTCCACTCACCCTATTTTTTACACGTACTTAGTAAAATAATAGTAAACAGAGGATACACAAGAAAAGGTGACTAATTAATTAATTTCAATTTAGGTACAGTTTACTGATACATAGTTTTTGAGTATTAAACTACGACATTTATTTATCAATTTATTTATTCAAAAGTCATTATCTCCCTAGCCTTATCACGTATTTCACGGGGTCGGCTACCTATCTAGGGGATTGATTTAGGGTAATATTTTATCCAAAAGTAACTTTGTTTAAAAATATACTTAGTTCTTTATTATTATAGAATACAAATACAAGAACCTTAGTTGAATAAAAATCAATCAAGTCTGATATTTTATTTATTGAATAAGAATTTTTTGTACCTAACTACAAAAATGCCACTAATAATAATTTTATCGCATCTGATAAGTTTGTGACAAGCGCCATTATTTATAACAAAAAAAAACCAATGTGGAATGTATCTTTGTGTATGTTGTACGTTAAAATTCATAGTTAACATTACGTCAATGATTATAAATAAAAAAAAGCAACTGGCATTAGAATTATGAAGAAAATCTAGTATGCTAATTAGAAACTGTAGCTTTTTTTTTATTTTTTATAAAGAGTTACTTACTTACTTACTTACTTTTTTGTTAATTTGGTTTATTGGTCGTGCAAATTGATGACTTTGGAACTGGAATTTTCTGGATTTTCGTTATCGCAACATTAAAAGTAACATGACTTGGTATCAATCAATTTAAAGAAAATGAGAAAACCGCGGCCTCCGTGTCTGTGACGGGATATAAAGATTGTATGTGTTCATCATAGATAAGTATTTATTTTTTTATCTAAATTGTACAATTCTCAAGAGGGCCAAACATAGAAGATGACTCTATCTCGGATAATGCTCATTACACAAACCATGTCAAGATTGATACTAGGGTTTACTGGGTCGATCATTGACCTACAACTCACACGAATAAAAAGAAATGTGTTGTTCTTATATCGAGTAACAAAATATTATTGCCAATTTGGGCAAAAACAACACGAGTGAGTTGACTTACTTATTCATATTCAAGCTTAATCCGTTAGATAAACAAAAACGAAGGCTTAGTTAAGGTAAACTCAATACATTTAAGAGATATTATCGCAGAAACAACTATGCATTGCTGGTATCCTTTCCCAGGAAATATTTAGCACTATACAAAGGCAGCATTGGTTTAATCATCACAATAAAATGTAGAAAGGAAAAAACATATCCTAATATTTAGAGGTTAAAAGATCATTTGAGAGTAGGTCACGGTTGTAAGGATCAATAAGAAAGGTTTTTTATTGACTTCCGAAGATGATTAGATCGTTTGACTGACAGCTACTTTTCAATGAGTTAAATAGCAAAAAATCTAGGCGCCTGCGTTTAATTTTTTACATATTATATTCAGTCAATTAATCACAATCGTGTAAGCAAATAATGAGGTACATATAAAATGTATCATAAAAATTAAAATTGCTATACCTACCAATTGTAAAAAAGAAAATAGCTATTTAAATTTTTGTTTGCCATGAAATAATTTAAAAACTTATTGGACCAATTAAAAAACATCAGATTTCAGTTATTGTTACTGACACAAGAGATAATTTAATTCCAAACATTATCCAAAAGGTCATTTAAAGAAGTTCAGTACAGTAATTTTGTTGTGGTAAAATTGTAACCTCAAAAAATAGCCCGAAGGTAATGATTTAGTAGACGAACCTTGCAATTTTAGGGGTCAAAATAGAGTCAATGATAACAGGAACTTTCTGTCAATCAAAATATAAAACGCATCATTCATTTTGGCAATAGGTTGCGATTAATAATTATTTACTTTTAATTGAAATATAACTTACATACGAATGTAAATGTGTAGACTAGCATCCTATTTTCCAGCGGTTATCTGGCAAATGGACGACAAATACCTAAAACCGCTGAAACCACACATTCTTTGGTCGGTATTAATAATAAGTTCTTGAAACTGACAGCGTGGACTTAAGTTTGTTTCAGAAATTACATTTTCAGTACAGTACTGTACAGCCTGTCAAATTCATACTTAATATTGCTCTCAATTTTGAGATTGCTTCATAAATAAATGAGCCTTAGATAACAATTAACATGTTCTAAAATTTTAAAAATATAATAACATTCTACAATGGTGTTAATTAGGACTAAGCTAATAGATCTATCAGCTTAGCCCTAATTAACACCACTGTAGTATGTTATTGTATTTCAATAAATATCTTAAGTTTTCTAAATTAAATTAATTAACACGTCCCTTTTGGATGAGTAAATATTATTTCGACCCATCAATTAGGACCTTACTTCAATAATATTGTTATTTTTTTATAGAACGTACATTTTGTATGGAATGTTTATTACATTTTTTTTGCAACACGGTAATAACGGTATGGTGACAAAGTGTTAATGCGTATTTTTCTGTTAATGTATTTTTTTTGTCAACAACGTCAACCGTTTTTTTCCATGCTTTATTGTGTTTTTGAAACTTAGAATCTAGGCAGTAACAAAAAAAGTTTCTGAATCCGTGAAATAATAGTGTATGACGTCAATTTTACTGCGCTAAAAAAACAAGTAGTTAGCACCTCTACTAGTGGCAGAGACTCTACTAGTGATACGATGGAGAGAAATAATCCATTAAGTAATCTTAAAGCATTCATTGCATATGTCATAGGATTTAACCATTCGGAATTTTGCGAAATCACGGATAATTAGACAATGGTTAACAAAACGTTGGCTATTATGAAGTAAGAACTCTGATTGGTCGGTCGTAGCGCCAAACAAATTTAGGATGGTAGATGTGACAGTTGTAATTCAATTCCTATAGATTTCAGATACATTTTGTTTTGCTTTCCTTCTTAATGGCATCTCTCGCAGCTACCATCCTAAATTTTACAGAGTACCTATATAATTGCACTCAATCTTGATCGATCGTTACATAAATACGAGCTACGAGCCCTACTTTCCGTAGTCTGCCACCTCTTACCTACTGACTATTCATAAAGGCAAGCCTGTGATTATCAACGCATTCTGTGTTTTGTTTGCACTTGTTTGTAATTGTTCTTTTTTTTATAATGTAAAAATGATTTGTGTATTTTTTTTAATTTAATATAATAAGATAGGTGTCTAATATTCGTAACTATGAAAATATTTATTAGGGGCATGGCATTTAGGAAGCGGTGCGGCGCCGTTTCGTCGCCGATGCGCCGATTTTGTATGTAATTCACGTCTGCGCAGCGCAGCTTGATTTGAAGTTTCTATACAAAAACGACGCACCAGCGCCGCACCTCTTCCTATTTGCCATGCCCGTTATGGAACTACATAAGTAGAAAGTTGTGTTTGGGTCATTGATTTATTTAACTTTTTCGCATTTTAGAATGGTCCGCTAATTTATTTACTATGCTAATTCCATACTTTTCACTTTTCTGATTGGCTAAATACTTTCGAACTTATAACACTATAATAGGATAGAGTATGGACATGGTCATTCATTATTTACCTAATAAATATTTTAGTGATAATTCGCATGCTATAAATTTGGTACAAAAATTTAATTTTAATATCTACAAACCTATAGGTATTGGGGCTAACACTAAGTATAAAATTAGATTTATCACTTTAACACGTTTGACCATGTCCATGACCAACATCAATAAAATGTTGTTTTTTTTTATTCGCACAATTAACTTATTTAAAAAATATATATATTAAAATAAGAAACATGTGACTTAATTTGCACGTGATTTTTGCTGCTCACGTTGTCATGTTTAGTGACAAGACTACGCGTGGATTTATGCGAAACTTGACCTTAATAAGAAAATCTTGAACCCACTGCCTCTTAACAATGCAGTACAGAGGATAAAGGTGGAAATACAAATGTTATATACTGAGCATATCGCAGCTTTGAAATCTCGATTAAATAATGATCGCAGGTTACAGGAATAAAAAAATAAAAAAAGTTCATCTTTTATCGAGTGGATTTTTCGAGTCGACGCGGACGTGTGTCAGAGTTTTTAAACCACCTATTGGTAACAGTTAATAGGCCTCTGACATGGTTTGTATAAAGACCGCTATCACAGACAGCGGCCGGGACCGACGGTTTAACATACACTCTGAAGAACGAAATCCTATTTGCTTTTCGTCAGTTACGAAATTCAGCCTGCAAAGTCTTAACCAAACTGTAAATCGACAAATATCAAATTTGTGTTCCCCGTGCTGGAAATCGAACCCACAATCGGAAGCCTATGGTCAGACCACAAGTAGGTAGGTACTCCTTTTATTTAGTTAGCACGTTATGTACGTATTCTGTGCTAACTTCAAACTCATGGATTGCTACTAAGGTTTTGCATATTTTCCTGCTATAAAACAATGTCAATATGGCTATTTGTTGGCTTTACTGTGATAAAATATACATAGGTATAGGTAGGTTAGTTAAATGATATGTCATCCTTTTTTTATTTATGGCACTGACTACCAGCGTTTTAGCCATAAATAACTTAACAGTGCGTTCCGTTTTACGTAATATATGGGGAAAAATCTTTATTGAACTTCTTCTTTTTTTTTTTGCGGGCGTTTAAAAATATTATTTATTCTGTGTTCTGCCACATTTTGGTAGCTCTTTAGAAAAAAGTAAGTTTTATCCCAGTTCAAAAATATTTCTATTTTTGTCCCACAATAATGGCATTGCCTTTCATATAACTATATCTAGCTTACAGTACTTCTAATCATTAGGCCTTTGACATCTTGTCAGATGATTTAAGTTCTTCTAGTACAGTGTCATGAATTAAAAATATGCTTACTTAACTCACGTCGACATTTGATTAGTAGGTAGTGAATGAAAAAAAACTATTTTGCGTTATGATATGACTTACAGTTTTTACTCTTTAACATAATCATCATCATTGCTCGTGGAGTTGTCATGCTTGGATCATTTTCCTGGTTGTATAAATAAAATAATTGAATTATGTTATGATTATTAATTAGGGTTAAGAAAGCATAAAATTTGTAAATTGTGGATTAAAATTTTTATAAACGCATTTTCCAAAATCATAGTTCTATGGTTCCTATCGTATTGTAGTAAAGGATGAACATAATTTTTATCAATGAAATTGTATCTTATCAGTGATTCAAATCAGCTGTGAGGAATAATCCAATAAATTCAATTGTTTACTAATTGGTATTCAATGACTTCATCTTCTGTTTTGCATTTATTCCTCGTGTTGTGTGGTTTCAAAGAAAACCGCGATAAACATATATTTTGAAATATTTACCTATTCCTGTCTGATCTGTGCAGGTTATTTTTTGATTGTAAATATAAGTCAAGCAAAGTAGCAGACCTTAGGGGCATGGCAAATAGGAAGCGGTGCGGCGCCGTTGCGTCGCCAAT
Source organism: Scrobipalpa atriplicella (assembly GCA_029255725.1). NCBI lineage: Eukaryota > Metazoa > Arthropoda > Insecta > Lepidoptera > Gelechiidae > Scrobipalpa > Scrobipalpa atriplicella. The sequence goes on from JARACY010000072.1 coordinate 111,839, forward strand.
GCGTCGTCTTTGTATAGAAACTTCAAATCAAGCTGCGCTGCGCAGACGTAAATTACATACTAAATTGACGCGCCTCCGCCTCGCCCGCGCCGCACCGCTTCCTATTTGCCATGCCCCTTAAAGTTAGTTTATTACATACTTTGAAATCAAACCCCGACGTGTTTTGTCTTGTTTAAATATTCTTTATGAAAAGCCTAAATTCATCAAGGTTAGATCATTTCAAAATTGCATGCGTATAGTAATCACACATTTTTTTTATTCGTCCGTTCATTAATTTTTTTTGCATATTAATGTGCTATAGTTATGACGTCTAAGTCTGCCTTGAGATGTCTACTGTTGGACAAATACCTATCCCACAAATTTTTGAACATAGCCGTTCTAATATAGTGGTAGCAATTCTTTCTTTATTCAGCGTATCAGCATTTTGTAGTTTGATTATTAAAATACAATCAAGTATAGTGCAACAAAGTAATAGGAATTACCAAAAAGTTTCATTGATGAAATATATTTATAACTTTTAAGAATATATCCGAAACATGTTTTTTACTTTACATTTTATTGCGTCAAAGATCTAGTATTCTTATAGTGTGGCAAAAAGTGTGCAGTGAGTTGCTTACAAAAAAGATGTTCCCACCATGTTTTTCTTAAGTAATAAAATAATTAACTAGCAGCAGATTTATTTCATGAACTGCCATCAAACAAACATCGCACATAGTTACAAAAACTATTTCTTTGACGTTAAGTTGAAGAGAGAAAATTATAGTCTTATTGAAAAACTACGTATGTTTTAGGGTTCCGTACCCAAAGGGTAAAAAACAGGTCCCTATTACTAAGACTTCACTGTCTGTCTGTCTGTCTGTCACCAGGTTGTATCTCATGAACCGTGATAGCTACAGAGTTTAAATTGTCACAGATGATGTATTTATATTGCTGCTATAACAACAAATACTAAAAACTGGCCAAGTGCGAGTCGGACAACAGATATGATTTTGTTGCCATTTTTATAAACGATGGTACGGAACCCTTCATGCGCGAGTCCGACTCGCACTTGGCCAGTTTTTTTGTTTAATAGTTTTTACTAACGGAATTTTGATACATCTATTATGAAAAATTACAAGCCATTGCATAAACTGACATAATATTTTATATCAAATATTTTTTTTTGTTTTATTAAGTTGGCAGCTAATTTGACATGTTAACGATATTTAGGTTTGCTGTTTTTGTGGGTAAATACGCATAAATAATGCTCGTATTTATAAAGCGATCTCAAGATTGAGAGCAATATTAAGTGCGGATTTGACAGGTGATTTTGTACTGGAATGACATTTTTGATACGAACTCAAACTCGCTGTCACTCTTGAGAGTTGATTATAAATTCGGGCCTTTAGAATGTCTGACATACAAATGATTGTTTGTTTTTCATTAGTTATAAATCTTTTGATAACTAGAGTAAGCAGACTGGTAGAAGACCTTATCGTACGCAGCTTTGACTACAACTCAATATAATAAATATGACATTTTTTACTATGAGTACAAATAATATAGGCAAATCTTTCAAGATGTCTAGTTTTTTCTGAACCTATGATTTTTTGGCACCAAAAAACTCAAAGCTTTTTTTAAAACGGGGCCTTGTCGTGTTCTTATCCCAACGGATATGAAAAAAAAACAATTAGCCAATTTTGAAACCGGCTTAGTGACGCACGAAGCAAGAACATAAAAATCTAGAGATTAATTTGGTCTGGGTCCAGTGGTACATGACTTGTGCTCTCGATCCACAGGTTGTGAGTTTGATTCTTATAAGGGACACAAATCAGACTACTTTTAAACAAACTTTATCTCTTTTATAACTCTATGAAAATTAAGAATTTTATAATAGCTTAGAAATAAATTTACCCGTGTGCAGTCACACAAACAGGTTTTTTTGATAAAACTATGATTAGATAATCGATCTCTTTCTAATCCAAAAACGTGTCCACACACACGTGACCAGTGCCCACCGAATGGCGAGTCGCTTGGCGAGTGTAGTGTTGTAAGATGGTGCACGTTTTCAACTGGTGAGTTCTGCTTAGGTACCTTCACTGGACATGAGATTAGGCATTCCGGTTGTCAAATTTTTGTCCATGGCATGTATTTTTTTATTTGTTAAATGTCTGTCTGTCTCGAAACCGATATTTAACAGTTAATAAATACTGCCCTAACAATATGAGCCATAAAATTGTGTCTGCCTAGTACTTATTTTTTTCAGTAGTACCTACTTTTAACGTCAATACAATAAGTTTATAAAAGATTGATATGACAAGATATACTTAGCATAAAATAATTAGAATATCCAAACAGTACCACTAACAAAAAGCAACAAAATAAAGAACCTTTTTTTTTACCTTTTTTTTTGAACCTTTCATTTTGATTATTGTTGCTAACTACATATTAAAACACAGAAAAAAAATTAGTAAATAACATAATATCAAATAACTATAATACACAATTATGATTTAGATAGAACCTACATCATAAATCTACTTTTCAATTTGTTCATTTATGTAACGTTGTTTATTGTATAACTTATTATTTATTAAAACAATGGTACATAACTTTGTAAACATAGCATTTGAATAGCAAGGCTCTTTTTAATTTTATATAATATACACTAATATTATAAACGCCAAAGCTATATCTACCCCCTTTTCACGCCCGCCTTAACTACAGAGGTAATAAATGCAATTGTTATTTTAGGTTACTCTATTTTTTATCGCGGGAAAATAAACACCACATATTCCCACGGGATTTTTGGCTTATAGTTAGCTAGTCAAGCCACAAAAGTCATTTAAGTAGGTACTTTGTTAGCAAATATGGTAAGCAAGTTTTACTGTTAAATAATTAATTAAAAATATTGTAAAGTTAATTATGTAATCAAGTTTACAACTATTGCTAGTTGTTTGGAAAATCGATCGTATTAAAAAGTGTTCATTTACTTTATGTCTCTACATTACGGCTCGTAATCTTCTAATGAATATTACTTATATTGGGTGATTAACTTAGTAAGTAACAATTTTTAATGACTACGTAAATCCAAATAGAAAAACTAAGAGTATAATAATTAATTGATAAAATAATGGTGCGGATGCGAAGCGGTCCTGTGGCATGATCCGTAGTTTTTTATCAGTCACTCCTCGACGGTCCACGTGGTGCGATTAGGCGCATGGCATACTGAAAGCGTCGAGGCAGCGCGCGGCGATTGTCAGATATTCTTTAATAATTCACGTCACCACCGCGAAAATTGCTGATTTGATGCTGCGCTGGATGCTGACATAAATTTCTATGGAGAATCTGTTTGCCGCCGCCTCAATGCCGCCTCGACTCTTCTACTATGCCATGCGCCTCATAGCTCCTATATTTTTCACCGTTTAATAAGCGCGAATATTTTGCCAGGCCTAAGATATAAATATTTTTCAAAACAATAAAAACTCACCCAATTTGTGACAACGTTGATGGGGTTCACGATAGCCAGAACCATCGCAAAAATTATGAGAAGAGCGCCGTATATCAGTTTTATTACTGACTCTGAAAAAAAAAGAAAACATTCTGTGAAATACTTATTTATTACATGCAGGTTATAAAGCGCATGGCAAATAGGAAGCGGTGCGGCGGCGGTGAGGTGGAGGCGCGCTGATTTTGTATAGCAATTGACGCACCGTACTCCTGTTTGCGATGCGCCTAAGAGACAGCTTCCCGCAAACTGATCGGGATACTCAGTCAACGAATCTGAACAACTTTGCCCGGGAAATTCGCGTAATTTTAAAGTTCCACCAATGAAATGTCTATATTTCTGCGTAGTTAATAAAATCCTATATTGCGTAATGCTTGCGAAAAGTGCGTGTGGTGTGTATTTAACCAAAAGTTCTCATACTTACGTCTTTTCTGTACTGTGAAGTTCTGTATCTTCATGACTGATATTCGTCCCTTGCTCTGCACATGTTGTATCACCGGGTGCTTCTTCGCCCCCAAAACCATTTTGATGGTTCACCTGCAACAATGACATTTAAATGTTACTTATATTTGAAGTTACATATTTGCATAGAACGCGGGAATATCTAAAAAAATAGAAAAAGAAAAAAATAATAAATAAATAAAATAAAATAAAATACACTGTCAACTGTAATACAGGAAATTGACAAATCTATTTGAAACCTATTGCTATTGGAACTGACACAGATTCTCTGCAGCGCTGCCGTGCATAATATATAGTTGATACATAAAATCTAAGCAAAATGACATAGGTAGGTTTCACAAAAACTATTTCCATCTTAACTAATATACCTAATATGTCTTGCGATTGTAATTTACTAAAATCTTCATGGATACCTTCTTTCTCAGGCTCATATTAATAATCAGCTCTTAACACTGAGAGCGATTTTAAAAGAAGAAGAACAGAAATGTCATTTCAGTACATAATAATGATCTCCATCTTGAGATCGCTTCTTAAATACAAGCCATAAATGGTTCGAATTCAGCTGATATTATCAAAATCCTATTTTTATTATATTAGAGATTATTTGAAGAAAACTATATATTGTTATACTGTTGATCATCGCCTAAATTATACATAATAAATAAGCATTTTTTACTGTTTGTTTCATCTCGTTTCTTTACACGTTATTTGTACATCACAATAGGTTATAAATCTTAATTCGTTGCACTTAGAGCATAATTCTGACCTGAGATCAGACCTTCACCTAAGGTGACAATGATTTCCTTAATTCTATGTCTGATATAACGTGAAATTACCGCGGGAAATTACAGTCCAAACAGGTTTCTATTTAGATGACGTGGGTGAATTATAGAGTGTAATAAAAACGTGGGGCCGTGGACAAATTGTATGTTTTTTTAATCATTAGTTGGCTGTCATCATGAGTGCGATATAAAATTAGTTTTTAAGTTAAGTAAACTCTATGTTTCTAATCATTATTGTAGATTGAAAACGTTACATTCATATTATTAAAAACTGCTTCTACTCTAAAATTTTCTGAAATTAAAAACTGAAGATGGCCTTTGTTTAATTTTCACTGACGTATTATATAAAGCACTGTAGATTGTTTTAGTTAATTTAGGATTAGTAATAAGTAAATGCACTCAAAAGTTTTGACACTGGAAAAATATGCTTGCGTCGGTCTTTGACCCTACAACCCATATCAATAAATTTTAGCCTTAATGGTTGTCCAAATTTATACCCAATCGAAAAGATTGTTCAAAATTCAAACACGATCAAAACAGAGCTAAACTAAAACCTCTTTATATGTCACGTGCATAACCACGTTGCTTATTGGCATGTAAATAAAAATATATAGCGGATAATTATACTATGCAATAAATTTTATATTTCTTGAGTGTACATATTTTTAGGTCAATCGAAAACCAAAACATTTAAACATAATTTAAAAACTAACATCGTTCTATTTCATTCAACTTTTTTTGAAAATTTATCTTAATTTAAAGCCTAGGGTTAGTTCACACCGGGCGCGAATCTGCTTGAAGATGCACCTCGTTGTACCATGAAGTGACATTCTTAACCGCGCGGCTATTCCGAGTTTTGTGAATGAATCTATATTTCTGCATAGTAAATAAAGCTTTACATTGTATCATGCTTTTGAAAAGCACGCGCCGCGTCGAGCTATCGTACTACGTTCCGGTGTGAATTGACCTTAAGTTTCAAATTACGATCAATTTTCAAAAAAACTCTGACGTTAGAGGGGTCAGAGTTTCACGAAGATTATAACCATAAACACTATGTAGTTTTTGCAATAATTATCCTCTCCGCATGTGGTTAATTGTAGCAATGTAAATTATAAAAAAAACTTTACTACGCGACGTAGCTGCTCTACGAATTTCGTAGCATTCAATCACGATTTAATAATTACCTATATAATCATTTTGATGTGTTTATAATGCTATGTTTTGATTATGAATGTTTTTGTTGTACGTCTAGCATAATATTTTTGATACGATTATACCTACTTGTTACACACAATGAATACATAGGTAATATAGAGACAGATTGTGACATATAGGTACTTAACTTAGCTTATAGTCTCTCAAAGGTACTTTTGTTCTGTTGTTGCTGCTGTACCGAATCGCCGTTGGGTTTTAAAGTAAATACACAGCAGTTTAAATCGGTAAATTCATTTAAATTTCAAGTATGTTTTCTTAAAATATATACTTCTTATCTTCACCTGACTAGCGTTTTCTTGGCCTAATGCCGGGGTCCACTTAAAATACGAGTAGAGTCTGTACGAAAAGAGAACAGGCATGGAATTTGAGGGCGCGCATTTGTATTTAATTAACTGTCGCTTGGTCGTGTGAGGATTATGTCCAGGTCTTTAACAGTAACCTTCTACATTAAATTTTGGAGGTTTTAGGTCAAAGACCTAGGCATAAACCCCACGCAACCAGCCGAGGGTTAATTAATACAAATGTGCGCCCTCCAATTCTATGCCTGTTCTCTTTTCGCACAGACTCTACATATTGATAAATAATTTAATAGTCCTAATATTATAATGACCATTCACCCGTACTATAGGACATTAAGCACATGCACGGCTTTAGGCACGCACAAACATATATTATGTGTGAGCACATAATAAATATCTCATATCATAAGGAAATCTTCGTCGGCATAAGGTGTTAAAGTAACAGGTTTATAGAACAAAGATGCCGCATCCTAAACTACCTTGACGATCAAATATTTGTACTGGTTTAGCACTTTTGTGAAGCAAGTTCGCCGTATATGGCGCTAGATTACAATAGCTCCACCCCATCTAAAGAAGACTAAGGGATATTTATATTTTTCGAAATGGGTTTGCTCTTGACTCTAGACACAAAGTCAGGGATGACCGGACTTATTCACACCCATAAGGGTAGCTGTATTCCCTGTGAACATCATATTAACCTACCTTTATCTTTTATCCCATTGATAGGACCCGATTATCCCAAACCTTTTTGAATATTTTTTATTGTGTACTTAGGAATTTGACTTCGAAAGATCGAATGTTTGTACTAAGTATAAATATTACCATAGAAACATAGGCCTGCTATTTATTTTTATTTATTTAAATATATGCGCATGATTCGGTTGTGCTCTAAAACGATGGCAACAAATTATAAGGATTTTAAATTATTCACAATGTATTGCCATATTATAACTGGTTTTAGTTACGATCTTGCAATAATGAATATTAAAAATACTACAAATATGGCAAAAAACCTTATGTATTTGATATTAATTATTGACCATAACCTATGCGAACGAAATTATTGGTTTTAGAGTTAATTTCCTGATCAAAACAACTATCAATGGTGAAACAAAACACTTGTATTTATAGATATTATGTTCGCATATCAATAGATAGTTACATACATACATATAATCACGCCTCCAATGCCTCCATCCCTAATGGGGTAGGCAGAGCGTAAACGACCGAAGCAAAGGCCGTTCCGCTAAGTCTGACAAGTTTTGAGGGTTATTCCAGATGGATCTGTATATCGCTGTAGTGACAGGTTGTCAGCCCATCGCCTTAATTACAATTACTGAAACCCTCGAATCCCTTAGCTGATTTTTACAGCATGCCCGGGAGGAGATGCAGCTGGTACATTTTATGTTTTTCTATCGCTCCCAGTCCAGCATGGAAGTAATATTTGACGATTATCTAAGCTATGGCACGCAATTAAATAAACACCCTGTATACGTCCCACATACTATCAATTATAGTCTAAAATAATCGGTTGATATTTAAATTAGTAAACAGTGGGTATTAATTTTAGTCTTAAATCTACATTCCATTATTGGAACAAATAAATCACAAAATTAATAACGTGTCAAGAGTATAAGACTGCAGTACATTTATTTAAATTATTTATTAAGACTAGTTTTTTTTTATAAATAAGATCAGATATTAGCCTGTCGTGACTATAAAATAGTGTTTAGTATTTACGATTTAAAATAATATTTAGGTACCATACAAATTAAAATCGTTTCTTGCTAGGATAATTTTTTAATCATTTTTGCTATATTATTTAATTGTACAAATTATAAAGGATTATTCTTTACTAGCTCTCTGCCCGCGGTTTCACCCGCGTTAAATGAGTTTTCCCGTGGGAATTAAGTATTTTCCCGCTGTAAAAAGTAGATTAAAACCTTTCTCAAATCCGTTGCGTAATTTTAAAGATTGAAGCATACAGACAGACAGACAGACAGACATACATACAGACAGCGGGAAGCGACTTTGTTTTATACTATTTAGTGATTACCGTTCAAAATTACAGTAAAACTCATTCTAGATTATTCTTTAATAGTTTGACAGTTGCTGAAAAAAATTGCTCAGCAAAATAGGGACATCCCATTAGATGTTTTCCTATTGTCTATAATCTACGTAAATAGGTACTTATCTCATCATCAGGGTTAAGTAGCTTTGAACTTAAACAAAAAACCGTTACATTAACGGTTAAAGTCCAGAACTTTACGTCTTCGCGACAGAACAATAAGTATTTTTTTTTTGTTGTTTCGACAGTGACAAATTTGTACCTATCTAAGCCTATATTATCTACAAATATTGTAAAGAGGAAAATTTGTATTTTTTTGCTAGAGGCTTTGTCGCTTGAGGAGTCTAAAGGTTTGCGTCTTGCGACCACCCTGTCCTGTCACATACACACAATTTATACCTATTATTACCACTTTCTAAATAGGCATAATAACAATTGCTTACTAATTTAACTTTGAGTTACGATACCAACCTGTTTTGCGGCCCATAAACTGCCTTTTCTTTACAACTTTAAAGAAAATCACACGCAAAAATTATGTTTGTAACAAAGTTATAATCTCAGTTTTCTTTCATTCCAAATCTTGTGACTTGTCCAGTTTTCAGCTCTTATTGGGACTGGTTTTTTATCCTCTAATCAGAAGCATGTCGGCGAATAGTAACCGTTTTGAAATGTGTTTTTTGTATTCAAGATGATAAGGGTCGGATCACATTGAGAGGAATATTATATTTTTTTATTTAAAGTTGCCTTAGGTTACTACAGGACATTGAAGGAGTCACATTGAAAGGAAAACAAGAGTTAAAGATCGTGTTTTACCTGCTTAGGTCATCATATTTGGACCCATTTTTTTAAACAAAGTATTTTGTTATGACGCTATCCTTTATAGGTAGATATAAAACTAACTTTGTCTATCCTCACTACACCAATAATGTTGGAACACTCCAAGAAAACTTAATTGCTGAGTATAAGAGTCAGTCAGCTCACACCGGAAAGCGACGTGACGCGACCCGGCGCCCACATTTCAAAAGCGTGATGCAGAGACATCGGTTGCGTCGCGCTGCTCCGCGAGGTACATCCTGTCTCTTCGTGGTACAACGAGATGCATCTTCAAGCAGTTTTCCCGGTGTGACTGACTCTAAGTCCACCCAGAAACCTTTTATTTTTATTTAGTCATGCGGTTGAAATTTAGTATCCACCTTATTGCCTTGCAAATTGGACCAATGTGGCTTATCCCTTATCTAATAAAATACTTAAGCAAATTCAGACCAGTTTGGTGCGTTGTGTCTGACGTTACATTTTGCGTCACATGAATAAATTAATCAGCTAATAAAAATTTGGCATCCTAATTGATTAATCTGTATCGTAGGTGTTTACCATATGTAATTTCCTACGTTTTCTCCGAAACCGGTTTATACAATGAATTATATCTAATGAAGTATTTATTTAGTTTATTAGTATAAGGATTGATTATGAATAACTTTATTATTATTATTATCATCATTATCAGTTAATATACGTTCCCACCGAGGAGCACGAGAGCCGACCATTTATTAATCGACCACGTGGGCACAGTACGGATTGGCCAACTTCTCATTCACACACAACCCTTGAATTTCTTTGTAGGAGTGTGCAGGTTTCCTCACGATGTTTTCCTTCACCGTAAAAGAGTCGAATTAACGTACATGTGAAATTCAGAAACCGAAAAACATATTGGTACGTGTTTCTACATGTCAAATAAAAATGAGATGGAAAAATAAACAAATGACATTTTACATAATTTCCGACGTTTAAATTTAAGTTTTAATTAATAGTTTATTCAAGTTCTTCTGAACAACTTTTATACTTTTTGACATCATATTTATTTGACAAGTAAATAAAGTGTGGCGGTTTAGATATCAAATTTTTAACATATTTTTTGGATACCGGGTCAAAGCACGTAAATTTAGCATTTAAAATATATTTTTTTTACATTGTACCGCTGTCGTTTACTCCTAGCAGACGGCGCACTCAAACATTCACCTATATTTCACTATAAATGCGAAGGTAACTTTTTTTGACCATTATTTTTGTCTAACAAACGTAAATAGATAAACAACGAATTAAAAGATATATAAATGTATGAGTGCGCCGTCTGCCAGGAGTGAATGACAGAGGTATAGTCGTAGGTATGCATTGGTAGCTATTTCATGATGATATCTGATGGGCGTTTTTCCACTAGACGGCACGGCGACGATCACGTGACAATACCTATGGGAATCGATGACATGCCGTGCCGGTGACGTGCCGGCAAGTGGAAAAGCGTGTCATATCATTTCATTGATTTTCATACCGTCGACGGTACTGTGCCGTCGCCGTTACCGGTGCCGTGCCGTCTAGTGGAAAAGCGCCCTATATCTGTGTTTAACTACCTCTTATACAAGAAGCAAAATATTTAAATATTATATAGCTCCTTTTATGCCCCTGTCATGGTCAATGTATTAAATGGACTAAAGATTAATTACCATCATAATATTCCTCATCAACGTGTGCAAAATACTTAATATTAGTGCAGCACCCTTGACATTTTAAGTTAAAATTATATTTTCATTTAAGTCTTTTTACTGTGTTGTAACTTATAATAAAATATTAAATAAATGGTAATTAAGTAACTTAAAAAAAAATTGTTGTGATAGGTTTTCTATTTTCTATGGAAAAAAAGGAGCTGAATTGTATGTTCATTTATCTCTACATACCATTAGTGTAGAAGTGTATATTACTTAAATCAATAAATGCTTATTATTCACACTCCAAAATTATCACTAATTAACACTTTTCGGCGAAAATAATACGTGAGTAAACTTCTTAAACAAATAAAAGCATTTAGCAACACCAATTTCTGTAACAAAATCAACGTTTTTATTTCAAGTCAACATTTTTTATAGCCTAACCGATTTATCCTACGAAAAGAAAATATTTAACTTGTTAATATTGAAAATTGACATAAAATTTATTGAATGAAGTCATTTCCGAAAACTCTTGACTTTTATGTAATGCTATAAAATATTTTAAAAATCCTTGTATCTGCTCCAAGAACACAATATTTTATGCACATATAAAAATAAGTTCTATTTATAAACAATGCAAATCAAATTTTACGATTCCTTATTTGTTAAGCAAATGTGTCAAAGAAAACGGAAGGAAGTTGAAGATTACTTCCAAACAAATATTTACTATGCATGGTTGTAGGAAAAATTTGGCTTTGCAAATATATGTCCAATGATGGTCTTTAGCCTTTTGTCGACATTGGCCTTTCTGGAGGCCAACGCGTTATATTACATAATCATGCGGAAAATATATCACTTGTTAAGACACAAATAGTCAAAAACCTGATAATTTCGCGGTTTTGAGATCAGACGGTCGTAAATTTTGATAATTTATAGTGTTTATTAAAATTTCTTAGATTTTCTGGCGTGATTGTAAGTTTGACGAGGTTTTAATGTTTTTGGTGTGAAATTTGAATAAAATCAAGTAAATATGTTTAAATTATTTAGATAAAATCTGTTTTAATATTTTGATAGTGCTTGATAAGGACATTCAACCGCTTTGATACCGCTATGCAAATGATAATATTAGTGATCTCTCATCATTAAGGCCCGTATTTATAATCAGCTCTCAAGAGTGACAGCGAGTTAGAGTTCGTATCAAAAATGTCATTCCAGTACAAAATTACCTGTCAAATCCGCACTCAATATTGCTCTCAATCTTGAGATCGCTTTATAAATACGAGCCTAAGACGCGTTTTAGCTCTTCTAGATGAAAGTTATTAGTTCTACTTGCAAAATAGATTGCGACCTGGCACAAAAGACAAAAACAAATAATTCTTCCGGAAACACCTTGTAGGTCGCCAAACGAGACTATAGATTTCGAGATTTTCCACACTGACTTTTTAACCAAATAAACAATCTACTTAGGTATTAAACAAGGAAAGGCCGTACGACACAGATTGGCGAATTCGTTCGATACAGTGGTTTTCTGTGGCAAATTAAAGCCCGAGAATTTATTATGAGTCACATTTTAAACAGGGTTGAGTAGATATGGGATCTACCCGTGAATCAAATCACAATACATCGAAATTTATCACTCTTAGTCCAGTTAGGAAGTAGATTTATAAAGTGACTACGTAAGGCGCATGGCATACAGGAAGAGTTAAAGCTGCGTCGAACAGACGTCAGCGTAGCACAGCTTTCAGCTTCAAAATGCGTATCACATGGCGATACCTTGTTTATAAATTGCCTTCTGGGGCATATAAAAAGTGTTCCGCTTTCATTGCTTACGTCAAAAATAATTGAATGGCTTTTAGACAAATGTTGTTGTTCTTTTGTTTAATACTGGCAATGAAACTTAAATGACAAAAATAAATAATTACTATGTAATATTTGCATTCGTTCACGGTAGGACATATATTGATACAAACATACTCACGTATCAGCAATTATTCATCTAATATTCTTGCAATAAATTAATTTAATTTAATTGTAAATTGTCAAACGAAAGTGATGCAGCCTCGACGCCACCCCGACTATTTAAGTATGCCATGCGCCTAAGATTCCAACACCAAGAAACTTACAATTAGATTATTATTTTGAACAGGATTATAACAACGATTATATTGATTGTAACCTCGATATTTCGGAGTTGTTTCACCTTATAGCACAGCTAATAGGCCTCTGATATAGTTTGTGTAACAACCACTGCCAAAGACAGCGACCTAACGACCGGCTTAACGTGCCCTCCGAAGCACGGAATCTTTTTTCTTCCAGGCAATCAGGTGATTCAGCCTGCATAGTCTTAACCAAACTGGGGAAAATCTCACATAGTAAAAAAAATACCAATATGTTCCCCCCTGGGATCGTACCCAGGACCTCCAGATCAGGAGCCCATGGCACAGACCACTAGACCACGGAGGCAGTTCGGGATGAATTTGTCTGGGTCTCTGTCACTTTTGGCCTAGACAAGAGTCAAGAACAGCCATCGTAAATGAAAAAAGAAATTAAAATTCAAAACGAGTAACACCATTTGGAAGGCATTTACCTCTGAGGAAATATAAATCTTTGCCATTTGAAAACGGCGCCTGACCAAGATTTGGAGCCTACTTATCTATTGAAGAGAATGTTTATTTATTGTAGGTAATTATCATAGTACGTAAAAACCATCTAAGTTATAACGGTAATTTGCGAGTGGAATTTTTCGAATTTATATACACGTGATGATAAATTCAAAAATCATAATTATTAAACACGTGTCAGTTTAACCTGGACATATTTATAGTTTCAATTATATCTAAATATGAACCTGTCTCGTCAATCATAAATTTAATATACCTCGTCATGTTTTTATTTTATTTTAATACCTACATGTAAAATGATAATAATATTAGTCCAGTCAAAGTACAACGAGCTTTAAAGGACCAATCACACTGGAAGATGGGCGTCGAGCGATAGTCGGACTTTAAGCGTTAACAATGTAAACTACAAAGCGAACCATATAGAGTCAAGAACAATAAACTCATTTTGAGCCCTACTCTATGCTAGGTCTTTTCACACCTGGCCAGGCTAAGCTATAAAGTAAACGCTCGATATTCTACATAAGTGTGACATGGCCTTTAGTATGTGTCATTTATCATAGCAGGTACCTACATATTTATACGCATTAGCCTATTTGAGATACGTCCTCAAATATTGAACTTAAATAGATACTTTTGATTTTGTGTGTCAAGGACCGATACCGTTAGATTTAAGTGTCAATGTCTCTTTTGTATCATATTTTATCACGTTGCATTCTAATAGTGACATATTAACGGCTGTTTTCGTCATAATCATAATAATACATAAAATAATGCCTTTTTCACTAAGAGTTAGGCAGAGCTTCAAGGCACAATACCATAGATACAATTAAATGTAATAAGGAAAATTCAAAAATTCCTTGCGAAATTCTCGTTTAGAGTGACCAATTGCACAATATTCAAAATCAACTTTAAAATATTACAGACATATTTACTAGGGTTATATGAGAAAATCTACCCCCTAAGAGATATTATAAGCGTGATTATGCGTAAATGTTTTAGATCACGTAAAGTTTCTTTCCTAAAGTCATTTAACTAATCACGATAAACAATTTATTAATGAAACGACATTTGGATTATCTAATTTATAGAGATTTTTTAACCTTTATTCATAAACTTGTGTTCTCATGTCAGATTATTTATTTTTAATAAATAATTCAAACATCTAATTTTAAAAAAACTTTTGGTAGTGTGTGTCAGGTCAGTATAGAAGAAACAGATCAGAAAATATAGATATAAATACGCTCATAATATTTGACGGGCTAAGCAGTGCATCAAAGTTAGGATCTTTTGCGTCTGAGAGAGGTATCTATTTAGAGGGGGAATTAGGTTATGTTTTTGTTGTTCCCAGTCTAAGGGTCGTATTTATAATCAGCTCTCAAGACTGACAGCGAATTTGAGTTTGTACTGAAATGTCATTTCAGTACAAAACGACCTGTCAAATACAAACTTAATATTGCTCTTAAACTTGAGATCGCTTTATAAATACGAGCCTGAAAAGTTAAAAAAACAACATTCTGGATTTCCACCAGAATTAACACGCACAGTTTTACCGGAAAAATCTAAGAATGATGCCATGCTATGACTATTTTCAATAAAGTAGCACCTATGACCTTATGCTCACTTTGTTCATTAATTAGCATGCTATGACACTAGCTGATATACCGTACAATTCTATTGTAAATGACGTTGATGATTGTTACTACTTCACGGAATATAATTAACTATACATATTTATATTTATTTTTTATCTTAAATAATATGTTTTTTGTACGAACCAGTTGTACACCTCGGTCTGAAACGTGTTAAAAATAGTATTCCTTGCCTCTGAGGCTCGTATTTATAATCAGCTCTCAAGAGTGACAGCAAGTTTTAGTTCATATCAGAAATTTCATTTCAGTACAAAACGACCTGTCAAATCCATACTTAATATTGCTCTCACTCTTGAGATCGCTTTATAAATACGGGCCTTAAAGTTGTTGAATGGGGACCACGTTTAGGAAAATTGTGTAGGACACTCCCTTCCTGCTAGATGGACGTATGATCTATGATTGGTGGCTGGCAGGAGCTGGATGAGAACGGCCGAAAACTAGGATCAACTCAACTATAGTATAGACTGACATAAGAAGTTTTTAAGAGGGTTTGTTCAAATCGTGGGCTAACAAGTTTGACTCATCTTAACTTTTCGGCTAAACTTAAAAACCAGCTTTGAAGCTAAATACGAGTACTTAACTTGTACTTTATTTTCCTTAAACTTAATATTTTTTATTTCCCAGAACTGTACCATAAGTTTATTTCACAAATTTAAAGTTCTATGACCCAAACCCTCTGTAACCCAATGAGTTTAAAAGCACTCCTGTTTTGATGGAAACTATTCCAAACAGCACTTCTAACTAGCATTTCCTTTGTGAACATTTTCACAGGCATGAACAATAAAATAATGGATCCATCATATTTTATAATACCTCATATGAAACAAGATTACTTAATATTCAGTTGTCTGAATTCTTATACTTATTACTTATTTTATACGAATGATTTACAATACATTGTTTGTCTGCTATAAAATAAATACTAATGTATGTTAAAGGTGTGCTCCAGCTCAAGTGTAATGTCTTAATTTATTATTTTTTGTATCTTTTTACAGTTACTATTTTCCTTCTATTATAGTTACTAGATCCTACAATCGAGGACAAAATACCGTCAGCAAAAGAATCGTATGCCACTACAGTTAAAAAGATAATAACTATTATATAGTAGTAGGTGTCCATCGGACACACATACAATAAAGTTAATAGATACCATCGTAGTAATATTCACCCATCGTAAAAGTTATCTTATAATTTAATATCAAAATTTATATTAAATTTTGTTAGTACATACGAGTGAGTATGTACGCAAATTATAAATTTGAAAGTAATGTGATTATGTTAGTAACTCTTCCAAGCTTAAAGTAAATTGAAATTTGCATAAATTTTAAAATAGAGTCAATAAACTTATCAAAAAGACGGTTCTACCGAAAAAGCTCATTTTTCCGAGTGTGCAAGAAATGCAGAAAGGTGCACTCGTAATATGGAGTATAAGGGACAGTGTATCAGAAACCGATATGAGTTGCTCAGTCAATGAAACTGAACAACTTTTACCAGGAAATTCTTTCATAAATAAAAAACGGGATTGACTTTTCCATACAAAATGATCGCGTCGATTAAATCATTTTGTATGGAAACCCAATAAAAAAACCTGATTGAATGAAATGAATCCTGAATTTCCTGGTGAAAGTTGTTCAGTTTCGTTGACTGAGCAACCCCTATCAGTTTCTGGTACGCTGTCCCTTACACCCGGTATAATAACATTGAACTTTAAACACGTGTACCACTTTTTGGTCTATCGGTACCAGAGTTAGACAATCGTCTCCAAATAAGGAAGCTTCGCGTCATCATCTGATTGTTGTCTTGTTGGCTCCTTGACGGGCGATAACGTGAATATTGACCCTATGGCCCATATCAGAGGGCACCAAATATAATCGCCATGAGGTTGGGGACCTTATCTTTACTGTTATCTTGATACCTATTCTTCTAGAAAAAATTGTATTCGGATAGAAGTTAATTATTAGCAAAATTTGTTCAATTTCATAAGTAGAATACACATTTAAAATATTTTAACTGGAATAAAAATATTCGTTATAAATATTTCTTGCGTAGAAAACACAATGTGGTTTAGCGGTTAGGTTTACTGCAATGGTAAAATTTTTGATGGGCTTTTTGACAAATATAGGTACTTCTGTAGGGGTAGACTATCCAGTCCATCCCATGCTCATATTTATAGTCAAAAACAATTGTTTTGTTATCTATGTGGAGGTAATTGCCCTAATTTGCCTAAATAAACAGATTCTTGGCGCTTACTCATAAATAAAACTACTTATTTGTTTTTACTCACTTGAACGTTTATTAGATTAGAGCACAAGAGCATAAATATATTAACTTCATGTCCGTCTGCCGTAAGTATTATCTACTGCGGCATGCATAAAGTTTAATTAGTTTATTTGTTGTTTATAAGTGTCTAGGTGATTAATTTACTACGTAAGACTATATCTTATTGTAAACTAGTAGGTAGTCACTTAGGTTATTATGAAAAATAGCTTTCTGTACTGAGAAAGGCTCTCAAATTGGGTACTTGACTGGGTAGCTTAAAAAATTCAAAACGTTTATACTAAAAACTAATGGCTAAAAATATTGTGGATTTCATTCATCATTTAAAAAAAAATGCACATTTAGATTTTAATAATCGAATTAAAAGTATATAAGTTATTGATTTGATTAGTCAATATTTACTGAAATGTGACGTCATAATTTACTATTTTCATACAAAAAAGCGTTTTTGACATTTCATAAAAAGTTGCTGATTTGACTAGTTGGAAAGTAGCCAATTGAGAGCAATTATTAAGTATGGATTTGACAGCCCATTTTGTACTGAAATGACCTTTCTGATACGAATTCAATCTAGCTGTCACTCTTAAGAGCTGATTATAAATACGGGCCTAAGTATATAAGTATTTTCGAGCTTTTTATGCCAACTTTTCTTCGGCTTTGATAATTATGCCGAGTTTGGACCGCTTCGCTTACCGCACCGCAGTGTTTAAATATTACCAGAATTAATGTAATGTCAAGCTTGTTTTTATTATATTTTTTATCATTTTACTTTTTTAAGGTTCTCTATACTGAGGTAATAGTTTTTCTTTCTTTCTTTCTTCCTTCTATAATTTGAAACCGCTGACGCTCTTTTAAAACCGTTGATGCTCTACATGCCCCGTAAAATGTTAAGTTATTTACTTTCTATAGACCATTCACTCACTGTAACTAAATTTTTCTCATAGTTGATTAATTTGTGTAGAAAGTCACATAATTTTAACTCTCTTGGTGTATTTTATATAATATGTAAATTAATTGAAAATCATCCTTTAATTTAGAGAAGTGATCATGATTATTAATCTTACGTAATCTAGATATCTCAATTGTAAGTAATGATTAAGTGTATTAAAATTGATTTACATTCGAATTAATGTACAAAAAAAATATTTGATCCTATTGATTTTGGGTGTGTTTAAAAGATAAGAAATTATATAGATACCATTATTTTATCACGAATAATAATATACTTACCTACTTATTTTTACATAGTAATTATTTTTTAATTATCATTTATAGAAAAACAATGGAAATTAAACTCACCGTCACCTTTCTCCCTCGGAAACAAAACAATTTACACTATTGTTTATAGGATCACTATTTTTTTCTCTAAGTCACAACACCACAACTTGCTCCAGCGATGAGAGCGCTAAGTCTAAGCCCGAGAACCTCGTATGCGTGTGCGCACGCTTAAACTGACAAGAGACGGCCTCCGTTATCCTTTATAAACAGACCTCGAATCGAAACATCCCGCGTGAATTTTTTAGATATTTATTCATTTTAAGCTCTTTATGAATGGCGGAGTGTGCTTTTCATGAAAGTTAAAAATTATTCGTAATATACCTCATACTCATATTATTATTGAGTGAAAATTAAAATATATATCAACTAAGGTAGACTAAAACACGGAGGTGCTTGATAAAACACACTGTCCTTAAACGAAAAAAGGCTCGAATATATTCTCGGTTATCCTTTATAAACAACTTTTTTATATTTATTTATCAAGTAAGTAGCTATAGGTAGGACAAAGGTAGCAATTTGTGGTTGCAAATTACGCCACTTAACTAATATAAGTCCATATCTGTTATGTCTATCATGAGAGAACAGAACGGGATGGCAATAAGTTTAGTTGAGATTTAGTTTAGTCGGGAAGGTTACGAATTGGGCCCAATTCCCCATTATTAGCTGCTAAAGTGTTGACGGCTGAAAACCTCTTTCATGAAGCCATCATCGTTATGAATCTGAAAGAAATGAGAAAAGGTATGAAAATATTTTCAGCAGTATTTAATCTTTCCACAGGCAGATATTGTAAATTTATTAATAAACAATTAAGATTCGAGGTTTTTCTTACAATGCTATCGATTCGTTGAGGGTATGACTTAACTAAATCTTGACTAAAACTATTGCTGTCCTTTTCTGTTCTCTCACGAGAAAATGATAGGTATAGACTTATATTAGTAAAGTTGTGATTTTTGCAACTACGAATTGCTAATCAATGTGTGTGTGTGTGTGTATGTAGAGATATTTTCATCAAAATACGTCCATCGCTTTATAACAACCTTTATTTAATTGACGTAATAAAACGGGTCTATAGGTATAATCAGATCGTGTTTTTGACATGATATAATACTAGCTTTAAGCTTAGGATCTGATTTTTTGAGCTTATGACGCAAATCTGTTTTTTTAGACAAGCAATTAGAGCATTTTAGAGCTTTGTTAATTTCTGTAAATATGCGTCTAAAATAAAACAGATTTGCGTCATATAGCTCAAAAAATCAGATTCCTAAGTCTTAAAGCTAGTATTATATCATGTCAAAAACACGATCTGATTATACCTATAGACCCGTTTAATTACGTCAATTAAATAAAGGTTGGTTTAAAACCGTAGTATTTTTTAAGTTTGAGTATTTTATATTAGAAAGACTTCCTAATTAGGTAATATTATGTAGATACTTATACTTACCTAACTACGGCTCGTATTTATAAAGCGATCTCAAGATTGAGAGCAAAATTAAGTATGGATTTGACAGGTCGTTTTGTACTGAAATGACATTTCTGGTACGAACTCAAAGTCGCTGTCACTCTTGTGAGCTGATTATAAATACGGGCCTAAATCACAATCTATAATGATCCACTATTAAACTATGGTTTTATTATTGCAGAGTTGATGTCAATGTGATTTGTATACTTTATTGGTTGGCGCATGTTGTGAATAAGTTATGAGGTCAAACAGACGAACGGACAACTTTTTTGAATGTTATTATTGCTACATTGATTGTTTATTAAACTAATTATTTATTTAACTTCGTACATATAATAGTCACGCCTTCTTTTTCCCTGACGGGGTAGGCTGAGTGTCAATGGCCTAGTAAAACCGTTTGCGTCACGTATTAATGATATGACACAAAAAAAAACTTTTTTTATTATACTTATTTGATTTGTATGTTATTATTAGTGTAGCAATAGTTATATATCTATTAATAAGAAAGAAATTTTAATTAGTATACGTAGTATAGTCTTATAATTAATAGCACGCTAATTTAAGTAATATCAAATTTTAGCGTCATCATTAATTATGCTCAAAGATAATAAATATAAAACAATGTATACCACAATACACACATACATACATTAAATAACGCCTTTAACCCTAATGGGCTAGGCAAAGCAAAAACGACCTTAATATAGGTCATTCCGCCACGTCTGACAAGTTTTGAGGGTTAATCAGATGTTGATTATGTATATTACTATAGTGACGGGTTGTCAGCCCATCGCCTAAATTGTAATACACTGAAACCCTCGATTCCCTTAGCTGATTTTTACAGCATGCACGGGAGGAGATGCAGCTAGCACATTCTATGTTTTTCTATCACTCCCAGTCCAGCATGGAAGTAACCAAGTACCACAATACATAAAGTAACTATTAAGTAATCCCATGGTATTACAGTACCTACTGCATATTCAGAAACACGTTATCACCTTTGACATTAGATGAGATTATTATCATATATTATAAATACCTACAGAATAATATTACACTTCAGTATTATGGGAGTAAAGTAAAATTAAATAACGGCAAACATGGATGTAAGAGACAATGTCCTGAAAACTGGAAGGGATTGCTCAGTCACCGAAACTGAACAACTTTCACTAACGAAGCCCTTCCAGTTTTGGGACTCCGTCTTTAAACTCTCTCCTATATAAAGGGTTAAAGGGACAGCGTACCATAAACTGATACGGGTTGCTCAGTCAATGAAACTGAACAGCTTTCACCAGGAAATACTTTCAGGTTTTTTTTTACTTTCTCATTGCTCCAGTCTTAGAGCAACGTGGCCTTCCGAAGGCCGTTTTACTCAGTCAACGAAACTGAACAACTTTCACCAGGAAATTCTTTCAGGAAATGATTTATTTTTTACTTTCTCACACAAAATGACCACCTTGATCAGACAATTTGTATTAAATAGCAATTTTTTTGTCATTTCCTGAAATAATTTCCTGGTGATAGTTTTTTAGTTACCTTGACTAAGCAACCCCTATCAGTTTTTGATACGCTGTCCCTTTCACTCCGTATTTTACGGAGGAAAACTAAGGCCCGTATTTAAAATCAGCTCTCAAGAGTGACAGCAAGTTTAAATTCGTATCAGAAATGACACTTCAGTACAAAACGACCTGTCAAAACCATACTTAATATTGCTCTCACTCTTGAGACCGCTTTATAAATACGAGCCTAAGTATCCCATCGCGTGTTCTTGTATTTACTTATACTACCTCTTGTTTCCTTTAACGTCATTGCATGACGTCATATTTTAAACACAAAATAAGAGCATATTGTGTGCCAAATTTCAGTGAACAAAAATAATTGTTAAGTTTTACAAATTTTGTCTCACGTTTGCACGTATAGGTAAAAAAGTATTGACCTAGCAAATACACGTGTATAAAAATATAAAAACTATAATATAAAGTAACTATTCAAGATTTGTCCTTATACTTAGTGTTTTTATGTTTTTGCGTATTTGAGGAGTTGATTGTATGTCGTCATAAAAGGTTTAAAAAAGTGTCAATATATTTGCACAACCTGTTTTTAATGCAGCACTTCCAGTGCCAAAAAAATATACGGTCTACCTATACCTAATGAGAAGAGGCACTATTTTAATTCAAATGTGAAAAAATAACTTCATAATGAGCCTAGTTTAACGATGAGTCGGTATTAAATTTGATTTTTTAAAGATTCAAGTAACTTAAACACAATATTATTTATGTTAACATCCAAAAGAAAAAGAATAACTTCCAAAACTAATGGATTTTACTTACCTACATTGAGAGAGATACAGCCAAAATGTGTATTGCTAATAGTGACAGGTTGTCAGCCCATCGCTTAAACAACAATACACTGTAACTCTCAAATCCCTTTGCTAACTTCTACAACATTTCTGGGAGGAGAAACAGCTGGCACACAATGTTTTTCTATCACTCCCAGTCCCGCTTGGAAGAAACTTACGTCATACCCATTCATTAAGTACATCCTTTCTTTTTACCCTTTTCGTTTCGCAAAATCAGTACCGTTTTAATTGTGATTGTATCATTGACGCACTCTGCACATTTTATAACCTGTCACGCAAGTAAGTCGGTGCGCAGTATGCACCGTCATTAGTTACAGCGGGGGAACTTTTGTGGATCACGTTTCGTTGTAAAGATCTCTCTCGTGCATACGCTTACCCACTTTTTGAGATTTTTGACCTGCGTTTATGACGTCAGTGAGAAATCGTTTAGCTGTATGTATTATGTTATGGTTATAAACTATCAACATCTTCACACTTTTTCACAAACATATTGAACAATTGTAACAAATTTTAATGAAAGGATTGAAAATGAATTTAATATAAAGGATCTTAAACATAAGGAATTTCATACTAAATAAAAATTTTGGTAGCTTAAATCCGTAAAAAAATGTTTCATTAAAAAGGCATGATCAGGTTCTCAGTGCCATTCGAACATAAACCTTTCCAAAGCGCGCTATAGGCCATTCGGCTTTTTGCATCCAGTTTTGTCCAGCCTCCACCTCCACCTGGCGGAATGAATAAGCTCGAACCACTTGACCAACGTATGGTTGGCTGAAGTAGTCGAGGGTTCGAACAAATATTTGAAAACAATATAAACAAACATTAAAATATGAATATCTAACTTATATCTTTTTGGTTTTGACTATGAACGATACTACAATAGATTTTTTATTTTTAATAAAAAAATATTAATTCTAAAAACATAACTACTTATTATTACGTCGCACAAGCATAGAAATAAATCACTTTATTTATCTACCTACGCGATCACTAATATTGTTTTTTTTTTTGTTAAATGGCAACTACATTAATCAATACGATTAAGCTCATTCGGTTTGATTTATAGATTCAAATGTTTTACTAACTAGTAGCTTATTATTGAAAAATAAATTGTTTCCAGTTTTCACACACTGCATCATCATCATAATTCGTTATCGGAATGAATAAGCTCGAACTATCTGAATAACGAACGCTTTAAGCGCCATACACTGCCCAAATATTGTGGTCACCATTCGAGATTTGTGTTCAGTGATGACCTAGTTACCAATCAATGAACTTAAGTTATCAGGAAATGCCATACATTATTAAAATATGTACTAATACGTATTAAAGTGACGAGATACAAACCACCATATAACCTAAATACAGATCAGTCTTAAAACTACCATCTACTCTGTTTGCTCGCTAATACTAATACTAACTAACTGACTATATATTTCTTAACTCCCTTGTCCCTACCCGCAAGGCAAAGGACACAGCCTATACAGCCACATACATATTAAAAATTACAATTGTTAACATACGTAACTTATGCGTGGTTAAATACTATGACCTAACTTGCATAAGGCTGTGAATTATTTAAACCACAAATATCACACCTTTACGGGACAATGTTGTAGTTTTATGTGATACGTAGACAATTATTGTGGTTAAATAATTGTAGGTAAATATTTTTAGAATGGACATCCCCGGGTTTTATGGTGTTCTTGATAATACACTAACTGGGGATAGAAGGAGCCTTCAAAGTAAAGAAGTAACGAATTGGTTGTCCATGAAGACTCCTTATTTTCACAACGGAGACCAAAGAAATAAGCAATCGAGAATACATATTGGGCGCTTTTCTACTAGACGGCACGTCAACGGCAACGGCGACGGCACGGTACCGTCGACGGTATCGTGGATGACATAATGTATGAAAATCAATGAAATTATATGACACGCTTTTCCACTTGCCGGCACGTCACCGGCACGGCATGTCATCGATTCCCTTCGTATTATCACGTGATCGTCGCCTTGCCGGTGCCGTGTCGTTGCCGTGCCGTCTAGTGGAAAAGCGCCCATACGGTGTCTGTGGGTTCGTGTAAACGTCCTCCGGTGAGTTGAAAAATATGGTCTCAAATAGGCTCTATGATGTAACGGAGCATTATTGTTGAATGTGGAAGCAGATTATTACCGACTAAAAAATAAAAAGAGATGTAACTTCACATACAGGCAATAAATGATTTTCAGTAAAGAATTCTGCAAAAAAAACATGAATATAGGCCGAACTTTCGAGGGCAAGATAAAAATACTTAGACGTCCGTTAGATTGGCTATTAAAATATTACAATTTACCTACTTTCTATAAATAAAAAGACGTGTTTCGAATGTAAATAACATTATTTCCGAATAAGACAACCAACGGAACTTTCCTAATATTTACAAACAAAACTAAGGTCATATCACTATAAGAATGGGGCTAAGACAGGCTATTTGAATATCACAAGGAGAAAAACAGAAATATGATATTTAAAATCAAAATATTCAAATGACTTCGACTATCCCACCACCTCTCTTCTCTTTCCATTTCAACCTAATGTTGTCGGCTAATAAATAATACCTTGTGTTGGATGGGCAGACAAAGTACAGAAGCTTAGTAATTAGGGTTCCTTATGTTATGGCATTCGTCGAATACAAACGGAATTCCAAAAATGGTGAAAAGCCCTAGCCTCACCTGCGCTACATTATTGACATACTTACTTAGGCATCCATTGCTGTATTTCTTTGACATACGTAACATAAGTTTAGACTCTACACACAAATGTAATGAAAATTTTATAAACATGTAAGGTGGTAAGTATCTTTCTCAAAATAGATAAGCATTTTTTTTCCAGTTTTGTATTTTTTTCTAGTTTTACCTCCTTTTGTTGAAATATGAGACAAAGCTATTTTCGAATATGTATTTTTATACTTTTAGAATGGTGAAGTTTATTAATAAGACTTAATTGAGTATGACGTGTGAAATTCTTACGTTGTAATTATTATTCTGTTATTTTGACAGAAATATAAAAACAAAAATTATAATTTACAGAATGTGATTCAAGACCTGTTTTTGAGTTTATTGGTCATAATAAACTCATGTTGAATAGTTACTAGATTCTAGTTTTAAAACTGGATTAGACTATACTTGGCCATGAGTTCGAAGCTTTTAAAGGTTTTGAAGTTTGCGCAAAATTTACTATAATATAGTCTCTATCTATATTATAGATGAATCTGTATTTTTTATTAAAGTCATGTTATCATCATGTTATCTTTTTTCTAATCAAGAACCTTATTAGCTTTGGACATGGTACAAGCCAATTTATTACAGTTTCTATAATTTGATTCTAATAGTCATTAATTTTATTTATTTTTGTAGGGTTGTATTCGAGTATGAAGAAATTCTAAACAGGGCCCAGAGTAATTTGATACGTCATTAAAAAGGTTGCATCTGAGCCTACCTCTAATGCTTTCTGCGTCATATTTTCCGTACAACCTTTTAACACCAGCTTGTCGCGTCATCTCATTGTATCCTCATAAATAACCACAGTATGACGTTGGTTAGTATGTAAGTGCATAATCAAACGTATCTGAATGGAGTAAGTAATTGTAAAGAGATGTTTGTTCTTTGGGAAAGTACGTGTAGGTACGTGTCAATGTCCGCATAGTTCGGTAAAGGGCAAGAAATCAGGAAAATATAAGAAACAACAAATCAAAAATACAAACACATTAAAAATTTAAAAAGTGTAACGATATCATTTGTTGGCTTGAATTCCTTCTGAAAATAAGGACTAGTCATAATAGTATAGATGTCGCCAGCAGTGTCCACTCAATGACGATCAGAAGCAACCAGTCACTAATTTCGCCGCTTAGGATGTGAACCGCAGTAATTGGTAAGAGCGTTGCGACGGTATTCCAAGGTTGCAGGTTCAAAGCCTGCCTGTATCGAGTTATTAAGTTTGTAATTTTCGTATCTTGGCCCTTACCATACCTGCTTGCTACTTCAGCCTACCTTTATTGTATCACGCACGTGTCAGTTGTAGCTTTTTAGTTATTTACATTATAATCATAACTTAAACATGTGTCAGATTGCGTCAAACTTGTTACTCAGGTAGCATCATAATTGTTGTTTTTTTTAATAATCTGCAAAGTGTCAAACAAACTTACCTAGGTGCGGTCTTGATAGTCCGAGACTTATGATCTCGATTCAAAAATCAAACTCACAACCACAGATTAGATATCTTTGACACCAAGTAATTTAAATAGCGACCGATAGATTTTACCATTCTAAAATTATAAAGTTCGGTAAGTATTTTAAAATAGCTTTGTAGTATCGTATTTCAAACTATTGAGGTAAAACTCGAACTAACCCCAAACTGGAAATATAATAATTATAGGCATGGTATAGTAGTCTCCTCTTTTGATGCAAATTTAGACCATCTACAACTAATAAAAAAAGAAATGTTTATTTTTACTATTAGGTCAGCCGTCTCTAGCAACTTCTTTAAATTAAAGCTATAAACCAATAATGAAGATGTTTAAATGGTTTATCGCCATAGCTGACGTCACAAAGTTGCGCACGACTCGGTGTGATACCGTCTATCGATCTCATGGACAGATTAACAAAACAAACTGGTAATTCAGGTTAATTTAATAGTAATAATAAAATAGTGTTATATTGGTTTGTTCCTATAAGCAACTATTATTAAGCTTCCCACTAATATTATGAATCTGAAAGTATGTTTATTTGAACTACAATATTAAATTTCTTTCCAGCATAGCAATTCCAATTTTAAATATTAATTGTTTTATATATTTATTTTTCAAGCGAAAAATATATTCTCGATGATAATTATAGATAGGGTGATGCCGATGATACAGGGTGTAAAAAAGAACCACATGCTCTACTAATGATAACAAACAACTTTCACAGAGTTAAAAAAAATTTAGTTTGTTTAAAATTTTATACTCTCTCCATAAAAAAAAAATTGATAAGGCAAGCATTTTTATATGGAGAAACCGACATCATTTTTTCGAGCTACAATTTTTGTACTTTGGGAAAGTTGTTTATTAGCGTTTCGTCAAAAAACAACAGTTGAAGATGTAGGTATAGCGAATAACAAGATTAAGGTGAAGATGGGCGGGACACTTGGCTAGACGAGTTGATGGACGGTGGACCAAAGCAGTCACTGAGTGGTGACCAAGAGGAGCGATCAGGTCAGTGGGCAGACCACCAGTTCGATGGTCACACGACATCGTCAAATTCATAGGCGCGAACTGGATGAGGCTAGCACAGGACCGTGAGGAGTGGCGCAGTAGAGAAAGGCCTATTCCCTGCAGTGGGTGGATGTGGGCTGAAGATGATGATGATGATCGTTAGTAGAACATTTAGGCCCGTATTTATAATAAACTCTCAAGAGTGACAGCGAGTTTGAGTTCGTATCAGAAATGTCATTTCAGTACAAAACGACCTGTCAAATCCGCACTTAATATAGCTCTCAATCTTGAGAGCGTTTTATAAATACGACCCCTAGTTTGAAGGAACGCAGTAGTATTTTTTACATCCTGTATAGTGTAAAACTATGGTGTTTATATGTGTTTATTTATCACCCTGACCCTGAATACTAACTTTGTTACGACCTAGCGATCATTGAACCTTTGCTTCTTAAGGTTGAGTAGATATTTGTATAAAAGATTATGGATTAATATTAATGCGACAGAATTTTTTTTTGAAAACTGTCCTGTTTATATTTAAGTTTATACTTTGCACAGACAAACTTGCCTCTGGACTCTGGCATAACATAACTAAAATGTTACAGTTAGTAAAATGTAATTAGTTAGTAAAGTTTTAGAAGTGTCGAATTTGTGAATCGGGCCCCCGGCGTTGTTAATTTAAGAACGATTAGAACATAATAAATAGAGACAAAACAAGAACAAATTATGACCTCTGGCCCTTACTATCGCGTTTCTGGCCCATGTGTTATCAATATTTTGGTGGTTTTAATATCCGTATAAACTTTATATGAAGCCGGAAAACATTAAAGTTGACCGTCCACCCGTCTGATCATTACGAGACTTATCCAGATTTTTACACAGATGTGAAGTGACAACAGCATTTCATATATTAAAACTTTCTCATTCTGTTTATAACTTTTAACCTAAGTTAGTGTAAGAAAAAAGGGGGAAAGGGGAAGGAAAAAGTCTTCAAAAGCTGATGCTTTACAAAAAAAAATGTAGGAACTATCCTCACTGCACCTTAATTAAAAATAAATAAGTTTTCACGTTGTTGCTAGAGGCCAAATACCTGTTACAAAATATTGTTCTTTTTATAATGGTCATCATTACCTAAATAGTGGAAAAATACCAAATTTTCATGAACAGGGATCATAATATAAGATAAACCTTAGCTTATCTCGTAAAGGACAGATTTCCTACTGCTGCCTACAAAAACAATATTGCCCTTCATTGATATCACAATAGGGAATAGAAATATCATTCAATGGCAGTAAAGTAGGTACTCAACAATATAACAATATTTAGCTGAACAAGTATAAACAATAAAGGAGCAATTACAGAAAATAGATAGAATTTTCCCAGTCAGAGGATTCTGGGATAAAAGTATAAAATAAAAATAAATCAGAAAGTAGAAAAATAAAAGCTTTATTTCCACATGGGGTCCAATTTGATGGGTAGGTATTATAGTGTTCCCAGACCACAAATTTCGGAGATACAGTTAAAAATGTATTTATAGATATACAAACAAGTGTCAAAGTGAACTTGGAACTAACCAGTAGGTATCTCATTTAAAATACTTACTCCTACAGTATAATCAAACGACACCTACTGTGAACTTCATACTAATTTACACGCACAACATACCTAATTATATCTTTTTGCTATAATTAAGCAAAAGCTATACTATAGTTAACCTCAAAACTACGCACGGGACAAAAATTTCCGTAACATAATGATATTATTAATCGATATTATAAACAAGACGTACATCATTACATTACGATAATTTTTAGCGAACAACAACACTATGAGATTAATCCATTACTTTTGAAACAGTAGTGTACCTGACATGGTGGATAATCTTCCGACTCGTGCGGTGCCGGGTCAGAAATAAAGCATTATTTTCCCGCATCATAAAATCCGACCAAGGGATATATTCAGGATACAGGCAGGCAGTGCTATCAACTTAAGAGGACAGTTCGTGAATGAATTTTCACTCAAACGCTTTACACTAATCATAATAGTAGCCGAGCTTTTGTATGAAAAACTGTTCACGGAGTCTTAACTCCGCAATAATTTCACTCTACTCTATATAGAGAATATCTGCTCCTCTACAGAGGTACGAACTATAAAAGCAAGTAAATTGACCTGCCTATGACTACTTAATGTTGAAAGACTCAGCGTTTGATTTGATTTTTATAAAGTCGTCGTCACTTATTCGTCTACTCTTTCATTGGTGTGATTTTTTCGTATGCTTGCAACAATTTTAAGCACGTTTCTGTCAGTCAAACGAAAATCGTTCATAAATGTAGCAATTCTTACGCGTCAGGTTAGTTGTTATTTTAATATTTATATATTACCTACTGTTGTATCCCGACTGTTAATAAAATACCGGGCTATTTTTCGAAAACAATAGTGACTAAGAAACAATGTTATTGCTAAGCTTTACGAAGGTCGGAGGTGTTAATTGACAGACGAGCATTAATACACTGTCAGACATTGTAATGACAAAGTTTTGCCTATATATACATACATAAGATCACGCCTTTATCCCTATATACTATTATTATATTCTGTGCCTATCTTAAAATGCTATAATTTCAACTTAAGATATAAATGCATTATTAGTCAGTCCATTACGTCATATTACTTAACTAACAGTTTGATGCGTTTGCTTGTTCTCGTAATATAACTTGTTCTTGTTATTTCGATGGTTATTTACTTACCTGAAAATCAGAGGAGGGATTTTTGACTGTTTTTTTTTTCTCCAGACATTAATTACATTTTTATGATATTTAATAGTGAAATAATGTTATTGTCATATAAATTTTTATGTCAAATTGGCTCAAGTTATATTACGTCAACTATATTGTTTAAATAGAACATAACAAAATGTGTGTATGTACCTATATCCCTATTTTAGAGTCAAATACCTAGTCATAATTTGACTAATGCGATGATTTTAATTATTAATATTTGGTTAAAGATCTTTGAAAGTGTAAATGACTTACAATTGTATTTATTTATGTACTTTATATAGATAGCCTCTTGACATAGGAAAGCGAGAATCTTATGTTTACTTTAATTTGCATAACAGTGATCTTTGAATTCCAATATGTAATTATTTATGGATTATACATAGTTGTTATATCAATATTATTAGTTCAAATAATATGTCGTAATATCAAAGTGATAATATTGTTCAGTGATAATACATTCACTGTTAGAATTCCAATATAGATGAAAGTGTTTTTTTTTTTCGATATTTCTGTCTCACCCCTAAAACTTGCAACATAAAACAAAATCTATCCATACAATCTACCAACATCTTATATAACACATCTACAAAAAGAAAAAAAATACATGTACGTAGAAATAAATAAATTATCGAAATAAGAAATATCCTAGAATCTGTCACTTTTGTCAGCAGATCGAAATGAAATTTAAATCTTATTTGAATCTGTAATGGAAGTGCATTTTTTTCATTGTGATAGATAAAAGGATATTTCAAGTAAGTTAAGGCACCCTGTAAATTCCAAGTGTTTCTAACTCCACTGTTTAGCCATTTACTTTTGTTTTTTGGACCAATAGATCATAAATTAAGCAGAGTATTTATTTTATCTTCGTAATTTTTTGTGTTATTAGCAAAAACATGATTTTTTTGTCTAACAATGCAATTGTAATTACTTATTTTTATAAATAGTAGTAATTATGAAAATAATTGTATTCTTTATATAAAAACTAAACGGAATTAAGTAGCAAAATGAAAAAAAATAGAATTAGAATTACATAATTAATTATATTAATATAATCTAAGTACCTATACAATTCATTTATAAGTCATATTTCGTGACAGATGCCAGAAGTCCAGCATTTCCAATTATTTCTCATAAACGTATTCATATTTAGAACTATGAAAACAGTTTCTAAAATTTAAAATTACGCATTTATTTTACGTCACAGTTCAGCATATTCTCTGATTTGACTCAATTTTAAGCAAAATCAGTAGTGTCTTTTCTATCTCATTCATTAATTTAAATTAAAAAACTGATTAAAATTTAGAAATATATTAGCCAGACAAACCACCAGTTTATTAAGTATGGATTATTATATAAATAGTGTAACTTCTATATAATATTTACATATACACATTGTGGTACGGTAATTATCTCATTTCATTATGAATGAATTATTATTATCTGGAGTTCACGTTGCAATATTCATATTATTATCTATTTTATTGTTAAAATTAAAACCTATAATTTTGTTATCATTTGACAAAACTAAGACAAAATTACTGTTGTAATAGTACAAAGGTCAGAGATAAAAACGGTGGCGCTATAAGTTCTATAAGTTACTCAATTTAAGTGATAAAATAAATTATCTTTGAATTAGGAGCATTGTTTTATTTATCCGCTATATATTTTTATCCGCTAGGTGGCGCTGCTAGCATAGGATTGAAATTATAGACCTCTTGTATATTTAAATTAATTATCGAATATAAACTGAATTAAATTACAATATTTACATATCAAATTATTGTATCACCTCATAGTATTGTTTGTGCAAGTGAAAATGGCAAATAGAGGGAAAAAGACGGCGACGGACGCGGAGCTTACGAGGTTGGTGGACGTTATTTTGAAACTTGAAAATACACTAGTGAATATGAGCACAAAATTGGACGAATGCTTCACAGTGATAAAATCGCAAGAAAATAAGATAACTCTCCAAAACAGTGAGATAATAAAAATCAAGGAACTACTCACTAAAAACTCACCTGAAGTCTTAGCTGAAAATCCAAACAACACCACTGTATTTAATGTTCCACCACAGCTGATGACACGAAATAACGTCTCGTTTAACCACTCCGGCCCGTCAGGCATCGGCTACCTTCACGACCTAGACACCAGCTGTAACAGCAACACACTGCAGTCCAATGAGAGTCTGAACACCACGGTCGTAGCTTCACCACCGGTATCAGAGGCTAAAACGACACCGGAAACGCGCACTTTTGCCTCTGTAGTCTCAACACCGAAGGGTCCAGCACCAGCCGCTCCAGCTGCGCCAGCAGCACCCGCTAAAGCCCAGCCGCCAGCACCGAGGCGTCTTCGAGCGCGAGCGCACCGTCGTGACCTGAATGTGGACCCCCCGGCTTCTCCACCTGCTCCGGTAAAGCAGCAAACGTCGGCCTCATCTTCTACTGGTACAGGAAAGTCGTTCAGCAGCTTGAAGGCCGCTGCACCTCGCATGATTAGTTGGCACATCTTTAACTTCTGCGAGGGCACCACGGCTGACGACATCACTCGGTACACGGAGACGGAGCTCAAAATTCACAACATCAAATGTGAGCAGCTGAAGGTCACCAGGGGACAATATTCTTCATTCCGTCTCGACGTGCCTGCAGCCAGCACAGCAATAATTAAACATTCCAGCAGTTGGCCAGAAGGCGTAATTGTCCGTAGGTTTAAGGTTGTTCCGGCAAAAAACTTACACCACGCGGTCAAACTACACAAAAAATAACACCAAAACAAACAATAAAAGTTATTCATCAGAACTGTAGGTCACTATCTAACAAAATATCCGTATTACACATACTTTTAGACACGCAAGAACCCGATTTGCTGGTTGTAACCGAAACTTGGTGCCGAAAAAGTAAAATTGAACAGATAAGGTTATGTGGTTACGAGCTCGCGAACTGTTTCTGTCGAGTACAAAGGGTGCACGGCGGGGCAGCGATATACATACGCGAATGTATACCCTACAAGCGACGGAATGATCTGCAGGACTTATCTGTTGAATTTCACTGCGATTTAACAGCTATCGAATTAACAAAATCGAACCTTATTGTTGTCGGTATTTATAGATCAGGAGATGGTGACTATTTTAAATATTTATCTATACTAGAATTACTAATTAGTAAGTTATCTGACGAAAATAAAAGGTTCATGTTGATTGGCGACCATAATGTGGATTTTTTAGTTGACTCAAGCGAAAATAGACAAGTGACCGAATTATTGAGTAGTTATGGATGTAAGAACGTTGTTGACTTCCCGACGCGAGTATGTTCTACCTGCGCGACTGCAATTGACTTCGGAGTGGTGCGAGCAGCTGATTGCGATGACGTAACATCGGGCAGCCTTCACACACCGATTAGTGACCACCAGGCCCAGATATTCACATTAGCCACGGAGCAACCGTGTAGGAATAAAGAAAATTGTTTCATTGAAAAACGTTTGTTTTCCGATGAATCAATTCGACATTTTTATATTGACATTGAAAATTATAATTGGAATTTTATACACAATAATGACATTGATATAAATTGCAAAATGAGTAAATTAATCCAAATTTTGACATACTACATTGACATTCATTTCCCGTCCAAAAGGCGACAAATCAAACCACAACGTATTGCTCCATGGCTAAATGATGACATTTTAGATTGTGTGAGAAAATTTAATGACTTCAGTGAAATGAGACAACAATATCCCGATGAACAGGTACTTTTACAATGCATAAACCATTACAGCGATTTGATAAAAACATTGTCTTTTAATGCCCGAAAAGACCATATCCAACATCGCCTGGCTGAAAGTAAAAATCCACAAAAAGAAATCTGGCGTGTGATTGAGGATGAAATATCCCAAAAATCAAGAAACCGAAATATTTCTTTAAAAGACGACCAAAACAAAGACATCCCTCAAACATCTGTGCCTGATGTGTTCAACGAACACTTTATAGGAATAGCTTCCAAGTTTCCCTTGAACTGTAATGAAACATTATCAGACCAGTACGTACAAAATCACTTAAATGACATAAATGTGCCACAATTTAATCTTCCTGATGTGACTATAAATGACATAAATAAAGTATTAAAATCATTATTGAAATCTCGTTCCATACTTGACATTCACGACATTTCTATTAATATATTATTATGTTTATGGCCGATATTATCTCATGTGCTTGTTGTATTGGTGAATCAAATGTTCTCAAGTGGAACTTACCCAGAGATCCTAAAATGTACACGAGTTTGTCCTGTTTATAAAGGGAAAGGGGAAAAATGTAAGGTTGATAACTATAGGCCTATAACAATAGTATCTAACATTTCAAAAATCATCGAGTCAATAATATCGTCAAGTGTAGTTGCCTATCTGGAGTCGAATAAGTTGCTGACAAACAGACAACAGACAGACACGACAGCCGCTTATTCGATTTTCGACTATGTCACGACTGCCCTCGACGATAAGCATAAAGTATCGGCTATATTTTGCGATCTATCGAAAGCTTTCGATGTAATAAATCATACCATCCTCTTAAACAAATTGTCAAGATATGGCATAAGACATAACGCTCACCACCTCATAAAATCGTTCATTACCAGTAGGAAACAAACTGTTCAACTCAATATAAATGGAAATCAAGTGAAATCGAAACCATGCGATGTCACCATAGGCATTCCTCAGGGATCTGCAATCGGGAACACTCTGTTTTCGATCTTCGTAAATGACCTCCCATCAGCCATATCGGACGGTCTCGTAGCCCTCTTCGCCGATGACACCACGGTGGTAGTGAGCGCGCCGACGTATGACGAGCTCACCGACAAGATCTGTAAAGCCAGTGACGAACTTCAAAAATGGTTCTCTGCTAACGGCCTGGTACTAAATGTAAATAAATCAAACGTTATGATATTTTCAGGGAGAACAGTAAACTTACCGCTTTTTGTAACACTCCGAAGTCCCATGCCGTTATGCAATCAGTGTAAGTTCCTCGGGTTCACCTTGGACTCGACCCTCGACTGGAAGGGCCATGTGGAGGTTTTATGTGGAAGGTTGAGCAGCGCAGTCTATGCGCTCCGCCAAATAAAATCACTAGTAACACCCTACGCTCTTAAGCAGGCATATTTTGCGTATTTCCATTCATTGATGTCTTATGGGAATTTGCTATGGGGACAATCGACGGACTCAGAACGTGTCCTCATTTTGCAAAAACGGGCACTACGTGTGATGGCCGGGGTAAAGCCTAGACACTCGTGTCGTAAATTGTTTCCCGAATATAAAATAATGACCCACTATTCGCAATATATATTCGATGTTATTAACTTTGTCCGTAAAAACTTGTCACAGTTTGCACGAGTAAGCGCGGGAACTAGAATCCTACGACGAACTGGACGACTAGCTCCTGTTCGGCACCGATTGGCGCTCGCTGAGCGAAACCCGCGCGTGATTGGCCCGTCGTTATACGATAAACTGCCGCTTGACTTACAAAATGAAACATGTGACGAAACATTTAGGCGTCGATTAAAGAACCTTTTATTGGAAACATCATTTTACTCTGTAACAGAGTATTTGAATTTTAATTTTTAATTCAAGTGTAATTTTTAATTTGTATGTATTTTGTATTATGACTATTATAGTATAGATGAATATTTTTTCGACATGAAATTTGAATTATTAATTTGTATTAATTATTATTGTTTTTATTTTAATTGTTGACATATTTAGTGAATTTATATTGTACAATTTGACGATCACTTTACGGCGGACATTATATTATTGATTGTAATTTAATTATATTGTGAAACCTGTATTGTGAAATAAATAAACTAAACTAAACTAAACTTTTTTTTCTTGTGAAATGCAAGAGTTCTTTGCAGCCTATAGCCTAGTAGTCTGAGACTCAAGCTCTCGATCTGATGGTCGAGGGTGCGTTTAGGATCGTTGAATTATTTTTACATTCATACATAGAGCTTCTCCTTGATATCCCTTGCGGGGTAGACACAGCGTAAAACGTCTAGTGAAAGGCGTTTTCGCCACGTCTGACAAATGTTGAGGGCTAATTTAGATTGAAATGTGTATCCATATAGTGACAGGTTGTCAGCCCATCGCCTAAATTATAATACACTGTAAACTTCGAATCCCTTTGCCTTCTATAGCAAAGCAAGCAGCTGGAAGATTCCATGTTTTTCTATCGCTCCCATTCCAGTCCAAAATGAAAGACTTAGAGTATTTTTAATTTAATTATATTGTTACGTTTTTTGACATCATTCCATTAAAATATACCTACATTTTTGCACTTTGCTCAATCTGTAGGTATAGCACATTTATTCTAGAAGCTACTTGTTTGCGAAATCTATTTTTAAACATCATCTAACTATTGTGTTTATGTCGCAGATTATTGCAAAAAAATCACGAGAAGATAACGCATCACTTCACAAGTCATAAATACCTGAGATATAGGTAGGTACTTAGCTCATTTTAACGGAATTTTCGGATGATTAAAGGTGAGAGGTCATCAGACATTATTTATGTATGCTCTTTATCTTAACAAATATTTTAAGAGTTAGTAAGAATTGCTATTCCTTGCTACGCACGGGAATTTCTAGAATCCTTCATTCCGCTCAGGAATCAATATGCTGCTCGTCCGTAACAAAGACAGTGCTTTATTCCCTCGATGCATAATATTATATTGGAGAACAATAATTGTTCTAGACCAGAAATATAAATTATTAAATGCTGTCGATTCTCGTTAACACCTTTCTAAATTAGGTTTTAATTTATACTTGTCTCTATTTAATATTCGAGTTAGAATTCTTCAACTTGATAACCAAGAAAAAAAAATTGTAGTGTAGATAAATTAAAATGGCCTTAAGACTAAGAAGTATATTTGCAGATATCACAACTTCATAGAAAACCCCAATGACTAATAAAATATACATCAGATCATGCAAAATCCAATTCGTTTACCTATGCAAAGCTTATATTTGCTGAGGATTCACTCATTCGTGTAATAAGGTCACACCCAATTGAATTTAATCCGAAAATGATAATTAAAAGTGCAAACCAAAAATGAGAGACATTTTTTAATTTGCGATGGGTTAATCTGTCACCCAGATGTAAGAATACATACAAATCATTTATTTCATAATCAAATATTACAGTACAATGCATTACACAAAAATAAAAATAGAGTACAGCTTCCAGCTGGTTTTATGCCTACCCCTAGTTATTCATGGGCGTTCGAATATGTCAACAAAATATAGGTATAGGTAGAGATTAAGATAAAGATTCTATAAGTATTATAAGTTATAACAATATCAAATAAGATATAATATAACAATATCAAATAAGATTCAGAAAAAGATTTAAAATAACATACAAAATTATCATTAAAAAATTTACATTTTACTACATTTTAATTATACATTGGCTTTCTCATACTTGTTCACGTCGCGAGGGTGGTTCAGTCAGACCTAACTACAGGCAAGTCTGGTTCTTCAGGGAAACAGATAAAATTGCATGAAAGATTATTTTATTAATTTTAAATTTCAATACGCAAAATTGTGTTATCTGAATTATAATAATATTTCAATAGCAGTATATAATTGTATTTAATTTTTTGTTGTTATTATTTTTGTTGTATTAATATTTGTAAATTGTTTATAAATAATTGAATAAAGATTTTGTCTTTCCAATATGTTTTTCATAGAAAAGACATCAACGCGTTCTGTTTTGCAGTAATTAATTTGAGGACTTGATTTTTTTTTTTAACTTTGGATGAATAAAGTTCCATACGAATAAAAATAGGTTCAATCAAATAGTAGATAATGCTATCGATTCGTGGAGAGCATGACTTAACTAAAATCTTAATCAAAAATTTTGCCGTCCCTTTCTGTTCTCTCAGAATAGATGATGACAGGTGACCATTTAAGTCTAAATATGTATGAGTAGGTTTACACCCTAAACTTTGGTCGGCAAATTTTTAACAAATCTTTGTCGATACTATGTCGCTACAACGTGTGTTGTTCAAAAGTTTCGGTTTTTCGTTTTTTTTTGCACTAGCACGAATTTGCTATAAAGTGGATTTTTTTTTTCAGTATGAGGCCAGTC
The DNA here is from genome assembly GCA_029255725.1 of Scrobipalpa atriplicella. NCBI lineage: Eukaryota > Metazoa > Arthropoda > Insecta > Lepidoptera > Gelechiidae > Scrobipalpa > Scrobipalpa atriplicella. The sequence goes on from JARACY010000072.1 coordinate 150,416, forward strand.
TAAGCAAGAAGTAACTTCATTTTTAAGTGTTTGATACAGTTCCGTCGATCGACCGTTAATTTGGTCTATTGTTAATCGACCTTTCAGGCCCGTATTTGTAATCAGCTCTCAAGAGTGACAGCGAGTTTGAGTTCGTATCAGAAACGTCATTCCAAAACAAAATGACCTGTCAAATCCGCACTTAATATTGCTCTCAATCTTGAGATGGCTTTATAAATACGAGCCTAAGTATCGTACTCTTTTTTGATGTTGGGATCTTTCAAAAAGAATTACATTATGTACAGGCAACGTAAATGCCATTGTAACTTCTTGCATAATTAAAAACACTTAACTACCGGTTTGTCTTAGAGTCAGACCAACTTAACGACAGATTTTTTAATATATTTTTTACTAGATTCAACATACACTGTATTCTTCTATGTTATCTGCGTCACGATTAACACAAAAACACAGATGTGACAAATAGCAAAAACAGTCAACAAGATTCATCATTTTCTCGTTTTTTTTATAAAATTTAATACTCTTTCGAATAGTCATACATCAAAGATATTATCATCGCATAATGTACTGTAATATTAATACAAAAAATATACGTTAGTAAAAAATACTGCTTTTTTTATGTTATACAATGGCAACAAAGCATACGGCCCACCTGATGGGCGCATTTCCACTAGACGGCACGGCACCGGCAACGGCGACGGTACGGTACCGTTGACGGTATCGTGGATGAGATAATGTATGAAAATCAATGAAATTATAGTACAGTTCTGTTCTTCACTATTTTCCCGTGACAGAAAATTACGGGTATGGTCTTATTTTAATAACATCGTGTTTTCGCCGAATCTGGACCACTATTTAAGACGTGCTTGATATATTATTTAGAAAATTTTGAAATGGTTCGAAAACTTTTCGAAACATGAAGCATTTTGCGGAGTTATCGGAAATCACTTAAAACGCCGCCTTGCTAATTGTTTACCTCAAAAACAATTCTCAAGTTGAGGGTCAAGTAAATAAACCTCAGTCAAAGCATAAGTTATTCCGCGAAAAGGCATTTTTATTGTTCGTGGCGTATTGTTTTTATGATGACGTCATACGCCGGCAGGATGTTAGAACCTGTTCAAGCGGGAAAATTAGTAGATAAAATAAAGATAAAATCACGCCTGTAGACATAACCTCAAAAATATAGTATTTACATACATTTAAAGCACGTGTTTGAGTCAAATTTACTTACCTACCCACCTATAGTATGTTCATTTTCTCCTTTCGTGTTGCTGGGTGGACAACAAACCCCTCTGGTCCATTATAATAATTATCATTATAATGATTATATTATCATAAGTATAATTATAAAAACTCTCAAAATGCCTGTATGACACAAGCTCACAGATACCAAAAAGACAAATTTGATGAGGTATAAAAAATACTTCTACGAAACCAGTTACGTACGGGAATAAAGAAAGCGTTTTAGGAAACTGGTTTCCAAACTCCGGTTTCTGAACTGCCGAAGGGTTTCATCCCTCTTTATTATCCCGTAATACCTGAAATTTTAAATATGACCATATAGTATGGTCGTTTTATCGTCTATGAGTCTGTAAAAACCACCAATCTGTTTGTACTTAAAATGAGATTGTTATAACGCTTGTAGAAACTACCATAGCAATGACACACACACGTTTGCTATACCAGAACAGTTAAATTCTATCAGGCGATATGATTTTACTCCCATAATTTAATCTTCCTCAAGAATTATTGAGGTTTATAAAATATCAGGCGTTTTTAAGTTCCCAATTTTATTTTACATAGTATATTCATTAATGCCGTACAAAAATAATTTATTGATACCAAACCAACCAACGTAGGTTATTTATTTTGTATACCATATTGATACAATACATAATTATTTATTCGCACACGATACTGTGAATTTCTCATTTTTATAAAAAAAATTTAGTTTAGACTTTTCTTTTTATTTGAACTCGCCATTCTATAATGGATTTACACTGACAGGGGTTGCTCAATCAACAAAACTGAACAAATTTCACTAGTTTTTTTTTTTCAGGAAATAAAAAAAATACCTTTCCCTTACAAATTGTCTAATCAAAGTGATAATTTTGTATGGGAGAGTCAAAAATTATTCTATTTTCCTGAAATAATTACCTAGTGAAAGTTGTTCAGTTTCGTTAACTGAGCAACCTCTATCAGTTTGCGTTAAGTTATACTCAATAGGTGAACTTGAAGGAATTCCGCAATTTTTAACAAGGTCTTAACTTAATATTCCACAAACTCTTGTTATTTAATAATATCAAACTGGTAAATATCAATAATAATAAAATTGAACGTTTCCTGTTCGTATCCATGCAGTTAGTATAATTAACGACATGTACGTAAAGGAATATGCACCTTTTAATAAAGATATATCTTTAAGAAAAAACTAAGTATAATTTTCTGCTTTGATGCATAGATACGTAGATAAATAAAGTCACGCCTTTATCCTTTACAGAATAGGCAGAGCGTAATACCAAATATTGAAGGCAATTTCAGTATAGTGACAGGTTGTCAGCCTATCACCTGAATTACACTGTAACCCACGAAACCCGCTGACTTCTCCAGCATGCCCGGCAGGGGAAGAAGCTGGCGCATTCCATGTTTTTTTATCGCTCCCAGTTCAGCATGGAAGAAATGATCATAAAAAAGTTTAATTTTCCAGTACTATCATATCATACATAATTAAATGACATTATTATGGTTTGTAGGTACCAAATTCAATTTATAATTACGATTTGTCACTATACTTGATATTTTCCCTAACACTATCCTATACATATAGCTACAATCCGAACCAAAGGTAAATGACATTCGAGTCAGATTTTTGCACGTTTCGCCACGTTGACAACCAGCGCGACAGGATATTTTGCAACTTTGTCCTTTTGCCAAGAGTGCCCTTTTGCAATCTAGCGCTAGGAAGGATGTCTAGTTTTTATGTAGAAGTAGTAATTTCGATCTTACTACAAAATAGTCTTCAGAAATATTGAAATTATTCTTAATTATTAGTGAGACGTATCTTTTTATGGAAGTATTTCTGTTGAAGAGCTTATAGAAAAACACAATTAATGTATAACAAAATCAGCAAATAAATAGAAATTAAAGGGTTGTATAATAATAATTATAAACTAATAATAATTATAAATACGCAAGATTTTATAATATATGTATGAATCATAACATATATGAATCGATTTCAGTATTTTTTCATAGTCCAAAAGCAACAGACGTTTATTTTTACCGCAGGAAAATTTTAATTCGCTCTGGAAAACTTATCAACCCACGGTTGAAACCGCGGTGGTGTAAGCTAGTTTCCAAAATAAAAAGAAAAGCAATAAAACACGTCTAAATAAAACAAATAACAATTTTCTTACGCATATCGCGTTTAGATTTAAATTGTACGATTGTCTCGCAAAAATAGACTTAAAGTCAAGGCCTTGTGGCATCGAATTGCGAAATATCTTGCCAACGATCTTACTTTACTATCAGTAGAAACTACCAACTATCTTATCAGTTAGGTAATAGAGTTGTATATCGATTGTAATCTAGTGAGTGAACGGCAAAACGGTTGATAAAACTGTGTAATTAGTGACAACAACAAACTTTAGTTTACCGCGTGCGCTGCTACTGAGCACATGTCACATTTTGCTGTTTATAAAACTAAATTAAACTAAAACTTTTCATAGAGGTAATAAATAAGAACCTAAAAAAAAATCTACTTCATAATGTACGTAAAATCTAGCTAGCACGAAAACATAAACAAAAATTAAAGAAAGGATTAAACTTTATAAACAACGTAAAAAAATTGATGGAAACAATGAATTTAATATCCTTAACAGTGTGGACCTTAGAGAATAACTGTTTCATAGTGTACACGGTGATGATGGTGGGATTTGTGGCATTTACTTATTATCACAAGAATAAGATAGAGCAGCACAGCAGAGCGCAGGCCAGGAAACAGAAGACTGTCACCGTTCATAGGGGAAGAGGTACATACGAAAGTTGTTTCTTAAATTAAGTCTCTAATCCTCATACTTATATAGAGATCGCAGAGTGTCCAGCACTAATAGTTTGGATGTTTGAATGTTTGGCTGTTTGTTACTCAATCACGCTTCAACCACGGAAACTTGTCGCACATATATAGGTTAGGTGCTGGAATAGGACATAATATGCTACTTTTCACCGCGTACGCACATTTCCACCGGAAAACACATTTAACTCGGTAGAGACCGCGGGCAAAAAGCTAGTACCTAAATATTTTTAAGAACTGGTTCTCATCAGGACTTTGACTTCAAATACTTAGGTACATGAGGCATTTTAGGGATCTACCATAAAATTATTCTCGTTTAACATTTTATACCTACCTACTAGGTATTATACTCAAGTTACTTTTACGAAAGCTAGACAGAATTATAGGTAACTAAATTATGTTTTGTCTAAGTGCATGTTTTAACTCCTGTTGATTTAATTTTACATTTATTATGAACAAATTCAACTTTATATTCAGCCGCATTTCGTACTGAACCATGATAGTAGGTAGTAGGTATACTATAGTACAAAATTATAGTACGCATCTATGATGATAACTACTAATGTTAATAGTCTTGGCCCGTCAATTTGCCTAGTTAGTAATTAATTATGATGTTTTCCACGATGTGAACTACAGCAAACTGTATTGTATAGATACCTAACCACTGCACCAGAAATTTCTAGATTAATTTAAAGAAATATCCCTCGCAATGTAGATATTAACTTTGACACTTTATAGCAGTAATTACACGTAGATTACATACTATCACGCCTGCATCCCTTATGGGATAGTCAGTGCGTCAAAGACCCCAAACAAACAGGTAGTCTTTCCGCCACGTCTGACAAGTTTTGAGGGTTGTTTCAGATAGACCTGTATAGGTTATCAGCCCATCGCCTAAATTATAATATAGTTACTGAAACCCTCGAATCCCTTAGCTGGTTTTACAGCGTGCCCAGGAGGAGATGCAGCTGGCACATTCTATGTTTTTCTATCGCTCCCAGTCCAGCATGGACGTTACACGCAAATTGCTTTATATAATACAGATATTAAAAATAAGAGCAGTGCTCTTAAGTATACATAAGATCACTTGACTAGTTTTTATGCGTCCATATTTTTTTGCGTAACTATGGTTTTTGCAAACAAGAATTCTGGGATAGAACTTCAAGGCCATGCGTTTAATGAACTTAATTGAACTTTACTATTTTTATCTTATTTGTGACATCGCATCACATAAGTACTATTATTTTTGTGCCGTTTAATGGGTTCTGTGAAATATTTTACAATGTTACTGCAAGCATGGTGATATTGGCAAAATTTATGTGCTTTTACGCGGTTCTCACACCATCACGCTCAGTGAGAGAATCTGCCGGAGTGAGCGTTATGAACTATGCTCCCATATTGTATTAAATAGTGAAACCATAGACAATATCTGCCCTACGTGTTAGAGAGCGGAGCAGTATGTCAAGTGTCATAACATTAAGGCTCGTATTTATAAAGCGATCTCAAGATTGAGAGCAATATTGAGTGCGGATTTGACAGGTACTTTTGTACTGGAATGACATTTCTGATACGAACTCAAACTCGCTGTCACTCTTGAGAGCTGATTATAAATACGGGCCTAAGGTTTCTGGAGGGCTTGTCCCATCGTCAATATTATCAATCACCAGAACCTACGCAGTGATCTAGATTGGAATCCAAAGGTAAACACAAAAAGAGGACAAATTGATAACGAAATCGGAATAAGGTCAACTTTAATACTATAATTGGTCACTAATGTCATTATTGAGTCATCTTAATATCCGTTTTCATGCTGTAGAACAGTACGTTTTGGGTAAGTTGATCTACTGTTATGAAAACTTTGTCGTGAGCCATAATATTACGTATTACTTCATCGTATTTACTATCTTAAAATAACCCTATACATACCGAAATGTTGTTTACACTACCAAGTTGTCTATTACATTACTTGTCTCAATCAATATCCCAGCAACCGGTACAGCTAATTCCCTCCCCATAGACCTAGTTTTCCTATCATTATTTGCAATAGTCCTTGCATCAGGCGGGTGCTGGCTCTGGTTGTATTTCTATAGTGAAAGCAGAGCGAGTAGGTATCCGCATGATGTAGGTACAGATCACAATACATAATTTGGTATAAAAAGGTCTCTGCGCTGTTGGCTTCGGCCCCACGTAGTATGCCTCAAAGGACCGGGTCCCTGTGGACCCGTGATACTGAAAAGTATACCTACAAATAATAATAATAATGGTACTACTTTACGGGAGTTAAATCAATAAAGTTAGACGCTATTAAAAGTATACACCTACCAATTTTAATTAACAAAAAACGGAGTTGACACCAATACTTTGGAAATAGGTTTGATTATGCAAGAATACCGTCTATGTCTAAACGTTTAGAGTTCAGTAGGCTAACCCCGGTTAACCCGGGCCCGAACGACAAACAATCATTAGTAAATGGCACATCAGAATAATTACCCTGGATCACTGAGGTCGTCAGTCATCAGGGCAGGATAGCTCAGTCATAGGTCATTGTTCTTAAATGATGATAACAGAAATACGATATCATGCGTGTTCTATTTGCGTGACTACAATGTTGAAATTGTATCTATTTAAAGTTGTGGAATTACTTGCTTTTACGTATTTTTCTCAAAAATTAAGCACTAACTTGTCCAGTGTGGTTTTAAAACATTCATCATCCTCACCTCTTTGTTTATTTTACGTAGTATCAATTTCTTTTATCTATTGTTGGAAAATAATTTCAATCATATTTCTTCTATTTGATTTTTAATGAAGGAATATAATATTGCTTTGTGCCTCTTATTTTAAAATTTCTAGGAGTATTACTTACATCAACCAAGCTACAGTAATTGTGTAGATATTTCTTCTGTATAGCCTGACCGGTGACTAAAATGACCAACCATAATAGCATTGTGAGTGCTAAAAAATCCTCAAAAATAAAAAAAAACCATAAAGGTTTATAGGAAGACCTTAAGCCCTTCTCATATTGTACATTATGTCTTTCTCTCTTCAGTCTTTTTAGTCAGTGGTCAATCCTAAAACCATATCAATCAAGTTCAGTGCACTGAGTAATTATTAATCAAGCTAGCGTTTTTATGTTCAGTGGGTTTTACAATCCCTTTATTAAACAATTGCAAACCGTGAATGCAAAAAAAAAACATGTGCTATTGTTTTTGGTGAACTATTGTATGCTTAACTATTGTACCTGTAATAAAATGACCATTGAAACTCCAGAAGACTGAAATATTACGTAACTAATAATGCAAAAACGCGGCGATACAACTAAAGTACATGAAAACTGGTACTACCCAATCTACCCATGATCAGATACGAGAAAGCGGGAAAGTGGTTAGATTTTTCCAAATTTTCTTATCGTGTTGATCAGATTTGCCATAATCATAGGCCTTGCGTTTGCTGAGCGTACAAGTTGCGTCCTACTTGCGTGTCGTCAACGCGTTGAAAAACGTGATGTGCAAAGGCTCTAGCCTCTAAGTATATATAGCCTCTAGGGGAAAGTTGTTCAGTTTCAGGGGTGGGATGGAATCTACCTCCTAGTGGTCCACCCCGGGCAACGGCAACACAGGCTTGCCTGTGAATAAGTCCGGCTGAATGATCCCAACAAAGCGGTGGTAGGCTCCGCAAGGGGCCGCCTGGCTCGTGACCACCCTCTCACCGGAGTCCGGCGCCAAACAGCTTGCTGTGTTCCGTCGGTGCGTGAGACTACCAGTGTCTTAACAGGCGTCTTCTGGGTTAGCTCGCTCCATCGTCGACTCTGTCACGGTCATCGCTGACCTTTGTGTCTAGAGTCAAGAGCTAACCCATTCCAAGTAAAAAAAAAAAGTTCCACAGCCTAAAGTTTGGTGAACATGTATTTTACCCGTTTGTTGATACTAACAAGAGGAAACCAAATTTTATTCACCTTCCAGGATAATTAAGAAATTTAAAAAACGAATATTCGCAGTTTTTGGTTGTATTCAAGCAACCAAATACGCTGCAAGAATAATATTATTATCGGTTATTATTCATTATTCACACAATATTGCCTCGTCGTCGTCGTCGCGATAGTTTTGACAACCGGGTTGAAATCCATCTAGAAAAACCCAGAAATGCCTGTAAACGTCATGTCAATGTGTGCGTGATCAAAATGGTGCTATCGTATTGAGCGGACCATCTGTCTGGGTCCCCGCCGCGCTCACAAGTAATCTGTGGCAAGAGTGATTATAAGTTTACCTTTGCTCAGCTGCTTAGATCCATTTATAATAAAATTCAGCGCGGAGTATCGATTATATTATAATGTTGGTTTTTCTAGTTTCTTACCAACCTAGTATAACATATGCAATGAGAATAAGAAAGTGGGAGTGGCAATAAGCTAGCCATGAATATCACAGAACCGACAGATAGGTACCAAATAAGTTCTCGAATAATGAAGACCACGTTTAGGCAAACTTCGTGGGCCCTCTTGCCAGATGGACGGATTACCTGCGATTATAATATAGGTTACTCAGGCTAGGCTCTCATAATAGTCAGCTCTTGAGACAGAGAGTTTGAGTTCGTATCGGGAATATCGTACAAAACGGTCTGTCAAATCCATTCTTAATTAATATTGCTTTCAATTTCAATGTTGAAATCGATTTAAGAAACATTAATCGACCGACAAAGTCTGGTATGAATAGACAAATATTAGTATGAATTGTTATAGATAAACAGAAAACTAGATTAATCCTTGTATATATATATATATATATATATAGTGTATTCCATGATAAAACGTACGTAACAATCGGAGAGCAATTTAGAATAAAAAATATTAGGTATACCAAAACTTGGCGTTTCGATCTATCTATTCGTCCATGGTACAAAATATAAGTCGTAATTATCCTCTATTCTCAGTAGTTCAATGATACTATTATTCATTCATAATCATTATCTGTTATTACAAAATCATTACGTTTGTTTCGGGTAACTTATTTGTATAAAATATTCAGCAATCATTCTTTAAACTAACCAGAGCATTATTTTTAAAACCATCGACCAAAAAAATATAAAACAATTTTTTTCAATGTGAAATAAGCATGCGACTTATAAGAAAACAGATCCATATTCAAGAAAATATAGAAGTCTCAAAATATTATGGTGGCTTGAATTATGTTAAATCCTTAGTAAACGCAATTATTTTACGATGTTAATATTTCCACAGGATTTAACATAATAAACGACTGTATTTATTATACTTACAGGTTCAATACTGGCGTTTTTTTTTTTTCGGTTCACCCCATGTAAAAGCTAGTAGGGTGTTTCAAATGTTGGCAAGGGTGGTGTGGTGATGGTGAAGATGGCTTTTGCTAAGTGGAATATTTTTTCCCACTATAAAAATAATGGATTTCACTTTAACTACCTCAGTCTTAAAAGTAATAGAACGCACTTTAAAAGTAATGCCTTCCACTTTAAAAATACTCAGCTTTAAAATTAATGCAACGCAATATAAAATTAATGGCCGCCACTGTAAATATACTCAGCTTTAAAAATAATAATTAATAACATATCAAATCAATGATAAATCACTTGAAATTTTGTATCGATTTGTGCTCTCCAACTGTCAAATCTGTGAAAATAACCTATTCGAGCTAGGCGCGACTAGAATTTAATTACATTCCGTTTCACTTTATTGTGTAACAAAGACTGAAAACTAACGCAATTTCAAGGCCTATTCACACCAACGTACAAACGTCAAATAACTGCTGCGGACTAGTGGCACTCAATAAAAAAACGCACATGTCACTGTCACAGTTAAAGTGCATTTATTATTTTTAAAGTGGAAAACATTAGTTTGTAGTGCAAAACATTATTGTTAAAGTGAAAATATAAAATTATAGTCGTTTTATTATTCTATAGTGCAAGCCATTATTATTAAAGCTGCTTCCATTTAATTTAAAACAAACTAAAATGCATCCCTTTTGCTAAGCTGTTATCTCTCTGCCTTAGAGATAAAAATTCTGCCCTTGATAGAAACTCTGTCAAGACTTTGATCACAGTGATTTCTGATGTTACTATACTTCTAAAAACATTATTCATAACTTTCAGAGTACAATTTCCCTGACGCAGACGATGACCCCGACGGAATAGCATCGGCGATCCCGGAAGACACTGCTCATGTCCCTTACAAACCCGTCAGACTATCTGACGACGAGGTCTTGCTCAGGTCCAGGGAGTACTACGACTTGATGGCCAAGAGAAGAACCGTGAGGGCTTTCAGTCCAGAGCCAATTCCTCAGGAGGTGCTGGACAATATTGTTAAGACTGCTGGTAAGTTTATAAGTACCAACTTCATCTACTACTTATCAACTAAACAGTAAAAAAATAGGTACTAATTCCATTGAAAATTATGCAAATAGATAAAAGTAACCAACCATGAACAAAGCCTTAATGAAACCGTAAAGATATTCCAGGGCTGGCAGGCTACACCATAGTAATACATGGCGAAACATATAATCTTATATATAAAATCTGTAATAAAATTCTCGTGTCACAGTGTTACATACGAGGTGTAAGGGACAGCGTCCCGCATACTGATAGGGGTTGCTCAGACAACCAAATTGAACAACTATCACGTTTTTTTTTTCAGGAAATGAGAAAAAAAATTGCTTTTTCATACAAAGTGACCGCATCGATCCGACAATTTGTATGGAAAAGCAATTTTTTTTTTCATTTCCTGAAAAAAAAAACTGGTGATATTTGTTCAATTTTGTTGACTGTGCATACCCTATCAGTTTGCGGGACGCTGTCCCTTACACCCAGTATATAAAATTCTCGTGTCACAGTGTTAGTTACCATACTCCTCCGGAACGGCTTGACCGATTTTTATGAAATTTCAGTAGTTTCAGTTTCAGTAGGTCTGAGAATCGGCTACTGTGTATTTTTTATTTTATTATTTTTTATTTTTTGGCAAAATTTATTTATTATTTCTTTATTTATTCAGCTGGGCCGATTTCAAAAATTCTTTTACCATTAGAAAAATTTACCCTGAGTAACATAGGCCATTTTTTACCCCGGGAAAATGCCTGATTCCCACGGGAAAACTTATCAAGCCACGCGTGACACTGCGGTCCGGAAAGCAGATAATATTTCAGTGAAACTTTTCAAGAATATAGATGTCTCTCAACTCAGGGGAAGAATATAGGGCAACATTTTACCACGAGAAAATGTGTCATTCCCGAGGGAAAAGATTTATTTCTTCAAGTGGTCGCGCTTTACCGGTTTATCGCATCTCAATATTTTAGGCATAGACATTCATAGGATACCACGAGAATTTTTGTATCCTATTACGGTGTGAAGCCGGGGCGGGCCGCTAGAAATTCCCTAGAAATAATTTATATGGCAAAACAACGTTTGCCGGGTCGGCTATTTAAATTATCATAATTTAGTTCTTGTTTTATGTCGTCGTTTATTTTCTTACTGTTTATTTATCTTATATTTGATATAAGATAAATAAAAAACAGTAACAAAATCTAAATATTGAAAGAATATTTATATTTAGACTAGGTACATCTTCTAGTCAGTTCTCCTTTTTAGTTCCTTAAGCAATAGAGATGGACGCTAAAGGTTTAAAATTTATTCATGTTTTGTGACAAATTCATGTTACATCTTAAGAATTTCTTTGAGCTTTTTAATTTGGGGATCAACAATAAACATGCAGAATTCGTAATCTCGCACATCTCCCCAGTTTCCACGTTGTGTCATATTGATGGCTGACGGGTTGGCAGGCTTTACCACCAACTCGCGAGGGTATAATCCTCTTGTTACTGTACGGAAGAAGTCAGCAGCCCTAGCAAAGTTAGATTCCAAGTCACAGTCTTCTCCATCCATTCTCTCATCACAGTCCACAGAAAAAACTCTTGGACCAGCACTTGCTAGCATTTTCAGCTTTTTAGGCAATTTCATGCTCAAGTATTTCAGGGATTCGTCCCATCTGGCATCGTTGTAGTAACAGAAATGTCTTCCGTAAGCCTTGATTTTCTCCCAAGTGGTTCTGTTAAAAGCTATCCCAATGTTCTTATCGGTGGACCCAAAGTTTTCAATATACATGTCTTCAGCTTCAGCTGTGAATACGTGGAATTCAGTACTCGGTTTATAAGCTCCAAGGCTGATCAAATCGCACTGTGGACAAACATTCCCAATTAATTTGCTCATTAATTTAAACACGTATATAAAATCTTCTGACATCACGTGCTCGTAGTCCAAAAACAAAACGTAT